>JANSVA010436874.1:0-18323 GCA_025504915.1 Erythroxylum reticulatum | reverse complement strand
AGCCATTTTAAAGATAAATGAAGAGAGTCTCATTTATTGGTTGCTTTATGATTGATTAATGAAAGAAGTGGTGCATTGGATGCCTCTCTCTTCTTCCATTCCATGCATAACCAAATTTGATAGTGTAAGAAAGGCTTCTTGCAAATTTTTTAGATTCATGCAAGGGTGAACCAAAATTACCAAGTGAAAGAGTCTCATTTTTTGTTCATCTTCTTCTAAGAAAGTCTCCTTCAAACATTTCTTCTCCTTTCCCACCAAAGGATTTTCTTAACCTAGTTGTCCTTGAAGAACAAGAGGTAAATCAAATTGGTTGAGGATACAACAACAAGGAGAAGATATATTGCTAAAGGAAAAGATTCAAAAGGAAAGGATTTGGATACAAGAAGAAGGAGAGGATAGCTCAATGAGGATTTAAAGCTGTAGTAAAGGAGTCGACAATACTCTTCATCTTGTTTATGTTTTTATTATCCTTATACCATATCATGTATGGATTGGCATGATGATTTGGATTGGTTTCTTTCACTAGAAAAATGATTTCTTAAAAGTTTTGAAATCTACCGTTTCTCCAAATATAGCATGCTTTCTTTTTCCGATCTAACAACGTATTGCTTATAAAAGACGATAAGCCTACTACCTATGAAGAAGTTCTGAAGAGCTCAGAATCTAACAAATGGCTTCAAGCCATGAAATTCAAACTGGATTCCATGTATTAAAAGCCAAGTATAGACTTTAGTTGACCCACCTAAAGGGATAAAACCTATAGGGTGAAAATAGAGGGTAATATAGATACCCATAAAGCTAGGCTTATAGCTATCGTCAAAGACAAGGAGTTGAATATTACAAAACATTTAACCCAATAGCAATGCTTAAATCCAGTAGGATACCCCTGGCCATTGCTACTTATTATTACTATGACATATGGAAAATAGATGTGAATAGCTTTCTTTAATGGAAACCTAACCGAGGATGTGTACATAACATAACTTGATGGTTTCATATCCAAAGATGGAGAAAAGGTATGCAAGCTTCAAAAATCCATTTATTTATTGAAGCAAAGAGTTGGAATATTCAATTTGATGAGAAAATCAAAGAGTTTGGTTTCTCATAAAATTTGGATGAACCTTGTGTTATAATAAGGTTAGTGAGAGGGCAATTGTATTCCTTGTGATGTATGTAGATGACATACTACTAATAAGAAACATTGTGCTTTACAATCAGTCAAGATTTAGTTGTCTAAGAATTTCTACATAAAAGACCTTAGGGAAGCAACCTATATTTTAAGGATAAGACTCTATAGAGATAGATATAAGAAGTCGCTCCTATATGCCAAAGACACAAGATGAGAGGACTCGCATAAATTTGATCCCTTGTGCTTCGACTATACGATCACTCATATATGTTATATTATGTAGGAGACCCGATATATCATATACTCTAAGTGTTACAAGCAGATACCAGTCAAATCTTGGTAAGGGTCATTAGGTGGCTATCAAGAATATCCTTAAGTACTTGATAAGAACCAAGGATATATTCTTAGTATATGGAGAAGGAGATCTTGTTATGAGCCGGTATACATATGCCAATTTCCAATTTGACAAAGATGACTCTAGATTTTAGTCAGGATATATATTTACACTGAATGGTGGAGCAGTCAGTTGGAAGAGTTCCAAATAAGAGACAATTGCAAATTCAACAACCAAAGCAAAGTATATTGCCCCTTCAGAAGCAGCAAAGGAAGCAGTTTGGATTAAAAAGTTCATCATGGAACTTGGAGTGGTTCCAAGCATTGTTGACCCAATACAATTTTACCATGACAATAATGATGCCATAACGCAAGCAAAGGAACCAAGGTTTCATTAAAAATCCAAACATGTACTCAGGAGATAACATTTTATTAGAGAAATCATTGTAGAAATGATGTTAAGATGGAGAGAGCGCCCACTGATCAAAATATTGTTAATCATTTGTCTAAGTCGATTCCCAAAAAGAGATGTGATTCTCTTGTATTTGCCTATGGTATTAGATACAAAGGTGATTGACTTTAGTGCAAGTAAGAGATTATTAGAAAAGTGTTCTAAAGGCAATCATCTTTAGCACTTATTGTATAAATCTTTATGACTAATAAAAAGGCATTCTTGTTAATTCATTGTTCATGTTCTTAATGAATTGATAGCGATGTTAAATTGAATTAATAAAGTCCTTGATACATTACATAGCATAAAGAAAAACATGATGAGATCATGATAATGAGATTCCTATCATATGTAGTTATGTTAGTGTCTAAATTATCCCTGGTCATAGGATTAATGAGACGGGACATTATTAATCCAAATAAACTAGCACATATGATACTTTTTGGTTAGATCAAGTAGTAGATTTCATAAACTGTAAGCATAAGTTGTTTAGAGATAACATATGGATGCGTGTTAAGAGTTACATTTTAACCATTCTGAGTACTAAGTGGGGTATAGAATGTTGAAAGCACGAATTGCATGGGAACATTGTCTATGGAAGTGTTCATAGTCAAACCACCAACTTTCTAGTCAATTGGGGGTCATGACGTGTTATTAGGTACTGCTCTTAACTTACTTGAATTAAGTGTTAATTCAAGTGACCAACATAATTAGGTACCTAATTGTAGATGCAAAAAATAAGTAAAATGGTTTTGGATGGGGATCCAAGATATGAGAGATGCATGGCTTAGAGATAAAAGTGTGATTGTTTAGGGCCATTTAATTATAAATCATGTGACACATGTGAGTCTTACTTATTAGGTAAGATGACAAAATTACCTTTTAATAAGCAAGATGGAAAAATTACCCTTTAAATAAGGGGTCAATGTTTTCATCCTAAATTAAGTGGCCAGTGGGATTAAAAGCCACTTAATTTCCAATAAATCTCCATTGATGTTATAGCTAGAGGGAGTCTAAATGGTTTCAAAGACACTTCATTTTGTGAATTGTTCACCATCTTCTAAAATACTCTCTGAAAGAACACACCACAATGCTAGCAATTTATATGAGTTTTAGCCATTCTTCCTAAGAGGTTTTAGGCTTTACTCTTTGTGTTGACATCATTAGAGTTGTCCTCATTTATTCATTATTGTTTATGACAACCTAAAGAGGTGAAGACAAGGAAGAATGAAAGAGATTCTAGCCATTCTGCCTCTCCTTTTCTTCCAAAACTAATCCAGGTTATGTTCACTCAAGTGTCATTTTATATTAAAATTTAGGGTTTAGGGGAGTTAGATGATTGGATACATGGCCATATATGCTCAATTCATGAACTTACACAGCCAAGTACGTAGACACACAACTGTGTATCTTCCATATCGTCTTTAAAGCTTTACTTTCTTGCATTTTCTTGTCCCATCTTCACCCTAATTCATCTCTTTCTTGTTCCATAACGAAAATTGAGTTTGACATCAAAAGAATAACTCAAAGAGTTTTCTTTTACATCACTTTAGCTATTATGATTCAAAATTGTACCTAAAACCAAATATGAACCAAAATAAGTTCCTTAAACATTTCATAGAATTAATCTCTAAGTGTTAAGAAATAAATTTTCAATCAATTAAGCACATATCAAGCAGCTATTATGCTAACACCATTAACTTTAGTTAGCAGATAATATTGGAGTTTGAAATATAAAATATCCTCAAATACTTGTTTCCATCTCAATTTAAGGTTCATTAGGTTCTCTATCTCTAAAGGTTGATTTCAAAAGTTTTGCTACTCTATACCCCTTTTATAAAAGGGATTGAGGCTTGAATAGGTGTTGCTAAGTGTTGAAAGGTAGAATTGATGCTCTATAGGGGAAGGCTAAAAGGAAAATGGTTGAGCAAACTTGGCATATTGTTGGTAATGATATTACTCTTACCATTCAAGATTTGTTTGGCATGGTAGGCTTCTTAAAGAGCTCAAATCTACTTTTATTTCTCTTATCCCTAAGATGGATCATCCTTCCACTGTTTATGATTATAGACCTATTTCTTATTGTAACATGATTTACAAAGTGATTTCGAAAATCATTGATAATAGGCTTAGAAACCTGCTCCCTCATATTATTGGCCCAAATCAATGTGCTTTTATCAAGGGTCACCGAATAGGGGATAATATCTTGTTGGCTTAGGAGATTTTTAAGAATTATCACCTCTCTAATAATCATAAGTGTTGTGCCTTTAAAATTGATCTGAAAAAAGCCTATGATTTTATTTATTAGGATTTCCTCCTTAATGTGCTCTTAGCTATAGGGTTTCCTCCAAGTTACATTAAGTGTATTGAATAGTGTGTTACCTCACCTTCGTACTCTATCTTGATTAATGGGTCTCCTTCGAAATTCTTTCGTGGTAAGTCTGGCTTAAGATAAAGGGATCCGTTATCTCCTTATCTCTTCATTCTTTGTATGAAGGTTTTCTCTAGGAGTATGGATGCTTCTATTGCTTGAAGTAACACTTTTAAATACCATTGGAGGTGTATAGCTCTTAATCTCTCTCACCTTTTATTTGTTGACGATCTTTTTCTATCATGCCATGTTGATATTGGGTCTGTCCAAACTATTTTTGATAGTCTGTACACTTTCTCTAATTTTTATGGGCTGGATATGAATCTTAGTAAGAGTTAGTACATTTTATCTACTAATATGGATCATTTTTCTCATCAACTAGAAACTTTAACTGGTCTTCACAGAGGTCACTGTCTTATTCGTCACCTTGGTTTGCCTCTCTTAATATGTCGTCTGTCTAGGAGAGATTGCATGCCTCTGTTAGATAAAATTGATGCTAGGGTTAATAAATGGACCCATAAAACTCTTTTCTATGTTGGTAGATTACAGTTGATTATCTCTGTTCTCTCTACTTGTCAAGTGTATTAGTCTATTCATTTCATTCTTCCCTCTTCCATTATCAAAGATATTGTGGCTAAATTAAGGATTTTATTGTAGCCCGGTAGTATTGCATTAAATTCTTATGCTAAGGTTAAATGGAGGGATCTCTATAGACCTAAAAGAGAGGGTGGTTTAGGCATTAAACATTTATCTACATGGAATAATATTCTTTTAGGAAAAAGAATTTGGTTTTTGTTTAATGATAATAAAGCGTTGTGGGTCAAGTGGGTGCATACTATTATTCTTGTACATTAACATTTCTGGAGTGTTAAACCTAGTAATAATAGTTATTAGAGTTGGAGGAAGCTGTTACAAGTTAGGGACCTTATTTTAAACCATTTCAAATTTAAGATAGGAAATGGGATTTCTACTCTCTTATGGCAGGATCCTTGGCATCCTAGAGGATCTGTCGACCTTAAATTGATCAATGGATTAGATTTGCCTATGAGTGAAAAAGTTTCTGATGTTATTAGGAATAATGTTTGGATTTGGCAAGAGGCTACAAACGAGACCATTTACACCCTGGATCCTTTGCTATAGTAACTAGTGTGCTCTCTACCTAATAGATTGGAATGGCTAGCTAGCTCCTCTAGAGTCTACACAAACGCTTCAGCATATACTATTTTGAGACCTCCCAATCCTCTTATTCATTGGCATAAATTGTTTTAGCATAAAAAAACTAGCCCAAAGTGCTCTTTTATCTTGTGGCTAGCTTTTTTAAATAAGTTGTAAACAAGGGACAAATTACTTTTCTCTTATGTCACAAATTATTAATCCTTATGCTTTTTTCAATAATGAATCTCTTGATCATCTGCTTTTTGAGTATTCTTACTTGAAAATGGTGTGGTTACATTATCCAAACCAATTTCATATCCATTTGCCTAACCTGATAAATCTTTCAGTCATCCTTAATTGATTTAGTCATCCCCAAACCATATAAATATTGACCTCAACCTGTTTATCATTCTTCTTTCTGTTATTGTTTATAATCTTTAGTTTGAAAGAAACAACCAAACCTTTAAAGATACAATCTTAGATGATGGGAGCATTAACACCAGTGTGGTTTTTCAACTTATTGAATATCTTGGTTCAAACACCAAGGGAAGGTAGTCGTTGGTATAGTTTTTTTAGTTTTTTCTCTAATGATTTGTTTTGCAGGTTTTGGATCCAATTCAGGGCAGTTTGGAGGTCTTAAGAGGAGATGATTCCTCTGAAGATTCTCCTCCTTTTAGTTTTCCTTTAAAGCCTCAATTTTTTTATTGCAATGAAGACCTTCTTTATTTCCAGTAGAGTAGGAGATCCATCACTAGTTTAGAAGTTTCAGTTCAAGTCCCTTTTAGGTTAAATCTGTGAAGATTTCATAGTGATTTTTTTGGTTTTTTTTGGCTTCCACACTGCTTTTCTAGTTCAGCTTATTAGTGTGTTTTGCTTGGTTCTGTTAATGTCTTCCCATTCTAGATTTTTCCAAGGATTTCCTTGAGTGGAAGGCTTGTTTAGATCACAATTGTAGTTTTTTATACTGCGTTGTGCATATTTAGTTTCCTAGTTTTATTCCTTTAGTTAGCTGTTGTTGTAGAGGCTTTATCTTGTTTTCTTTGTTTATGTTTTTGTAGTTTGGTTTTAGCAGTGAGACTTGCTTTTTTGGGTAGTCTCTTGTTTTGTATAAAACTCTTTTCCTTTTGATTAATCAAATTTACTAATTTATCAAAAGAAATGGTTGAGTGGGGAGTCTAAATTTAAAGATAAAATAGTAAAGATTTTGGATGGAAAAAGCCAGAGGAAAAAAAAGGGAAGAAAATAGTAGCAAGTAAGGATAGACAAGAACAATACCAAGTAAAAGCAAGAAAAACTTAGTAACTAGGTGACCTAAATTAAGAAGACTAGCAATTAGCTAATTAGAAGGGAAGATGAGGGTCGAAGAAGTTAGAGTTTTATAGAGAAGGTAGGCATTCTCTCTTTTTTAGTCGCCAAACTTTTTATCATGATTTTAGATGTTATTTGGTCATTTGATCTTAAAGTTTCTCAAACTTTATAATCAAGTCTAGCTTAATTAAATCACCTTTTCTCTATTTAATTGTTCCTTATATGTGGCCCATCAAAATCCTAAATATATTGGTAATAGATGTAAGTTGAAATCCTAAACTATATTTAGGATTAAATAAATTAAACTTCTTTTATTTATATTTAAATATCTAATTAAATAATTTATACCAGTAGTTTAACATTGACGTCTAGCAAAACATTAGAATCACTCAAATAAGATGAAGATGAATTAAATTAATTATGTCACAAATATATTAATTACGTCAAAAATATACAACCAACAAATTAACTATAAGGTATAAAAAATTACGTCACAAATATACAACCAACAAATACAATCTCAATTAGTACTTAAAAGATAATAAAATTGAATGAAAAATGATAACCCCCGAATTTTTCTTAAATTAAGCATTATTTAAATGAATTATGAGGTTTTGATGGAATAATTTTGGTTATGTCTATGCTAGTAGGATTTATTTCATTGGTTAATTGAATTAAGGATTTAGTTAAGGAGTTAAAAGGAATTTAGATGAAATAAGGAAGGGTAAACTTGGAAAGACAAAAGTTTGTCTTAAATTAATAAGAAAAGAAGAATGAAAGAAAGAGAGAGGAGAAGAGAAGTGTGCATGGAGAGATAAGGAAGAGGGAAGAAAGCATGAAAAGAAGAGTAAGGAAGAGAATTTGCTAAGGTAATCATCTCTCCTTCTTGCTTTGTTAGAAAAGGGATTAAAGCAATGGATTTGTGTGAGGTTTGTGTTGGAACAAAGGAAGAACTAGAGAATCATTTTTTATTTGTATGGATTTCGAAGCTAGGGTTTCATGATGATTGAAGAAGTTTTGGATAAACAAGTAAGTATAAGCATTATTGTTCTTGATTTAATGAATGAAGCATTTTTTGGTGATATTTAAAAGTAAAATGGGGTTGAATGGAGTAAGAATCTGGAAAATTTGGAAGAAGAGTCGCATTTTTGTGAAAGTTTGTCCCAACCAACTTTTTGGTTCGCCACGACCAACCTGCAGGAAATCAAAGTTTGTCAAGACCAACTTTTTGATTATTGTTAAAGGAAACCAAGGAAGGAAAAAGGAGCAAGGGGAGAGGTCTCTTTGAGCAAGTTTATAAGCAAGGATTTCAATGTGGGTTACATGCTTATAATAGAGATAATGAGCCATAACGATGTTTTCAAAAGCAATAAAATTAAAATGATTACATCTGCTTATAAATGTTGTATTATTTCTATTTGAATGATTTAAGAAATTGCCACATGTTTGGCACTTGATTTATTGATGATTTATGAGATAAAGATGGAAATGGTTTTGAAATATATGATGTTTATGAAAATCCTGTTTTCGAAAAGTGCCTTTTTGGGCAATATGTTTTGCAAGTCATGAAATACATATTATGCGGGTTTGTGGTGGACCCTTAAGTTAAGTTAAGTGTACTTTGACCAAAGGCTTCTCCCACCTACCCGCTAGTGGTATGGAGCTCCTTCATGGAGTCCTATAAATTCACAACTATGTAAGACCATTAAGTGGGATTATGATAGTACGTTCTGTTCACGGCTACACAGGACCATTATGTGGAAATGTGTAGTACGTTTTGTTTTTGGATCCACCCCAACCATTCTGATGTGCTTATGTGCTTATGATATGTCAATAAGTTTATGCATTCATGATTTATGTGTTATTGTGAATTGGGTGAGAATTTGAGATTTATGCATTTTATGATTCAATAAGATTTTTTCCATGGCAAATAAATATTTCAACATTTTTTGCTTATTTCTCTGTTATAAACTTGTTACCCATGAACTTTTAAGCTCACCCTCATTCCTTCCTATCCTCAGGTGATGAGCAAGAGATTGAGTGATCAAGAGAAAAAAGGTATTTGGCAAATACAAGATAGTTAGCTTTTGTACTAAATTAGTTTGATTTTTGAGTAGCTTTAGCAACATATCAAACATGAGCATCCATGTGTATTTTTTGTATTAACTGAATGATGTCATGTTGATATGTGATTAAAGTTTTGTAAAACTCTTTACTTTTTGAGGTTAATGAAATTTGAATTTGCATATGGATGAGGTTGAGTTGAAATTAAGTATACTTAATGAAGTTATCGTTTTCAGATTGATCATTTTGATTACGAATTACTGTAACATATAAGTGAGATGTGATATGGAAAAAGGAAAGATAGGAAATTTTGAAGAATGAGAATTATTTATAAGAAATGAATTAAATGTTTTAAGAAAAGAGATTAGAGTGTATGAAGAAATAATGTTGGCATTAAAATTGTCATGAAATGATGTTACCTTAGAGGCAGTGAATTTAGGACTACCTAGAGTGAAAGTAAGGATTGGATAGATGGAGAAACATAAGGAAGGCTCTTGAATAAACCCTTCTCGAAAGGTTTATGGAAAATTATGTATCTTTGCCCCGACAAAGTCAAGCTTTCATTGCGGCATATTTATCACGAGAGATGCTTGGGTCTAATATGGGAACTTCGACACGGTGAACTTTTCTTGAAGGGCTTTGACAGAAGTTCTCATCCGATCATCATGGTGAAACATAAAGTTTTCAGCAACAAGCCCTTTCACTGGTACCCAAGGACCCAACATTTATGGTATCAAAGAATGAAGATGATCCGATGATGGTTAAGGATTTCATTGGAATATATCTGAGCTCACATTTTTATAACCTCTGAGTTGGACTTTGAAAATGGGGTCCTACATAAAATATGAAATCACAAGCCAAACATCATATAAGCATTCTTTACATGATCTTACATTGTAATAACATAGTCATTATAATGACTTCACTGGATAGGAAAAGAATGAAAGATTAATCTAAGTTCCAATATCCTGATTCATACTATAAGTTAAACTCCAAACCTGGACAATGCCTTTAAAAGTGGATTTAAAACTTTCTAGTCACATAAATATTGTTGACTTTTAGAAATATCTCAAACTTTGATCTTAGTGTTTCAAATATTTTTAAATTTTCCATTTATTTATTATAGATATAACATTTGATAGAGAAAATTTTGGAAACATGTATACTTTGAATATTTACACAATTAACATCGTAATAGCCTAATAATAAAAATGAGTCACTAATTAATATTTTATAAGAATAGAACAAGAAATAGATGGTAGAATGGAATGTAAATACTTATAACTTTTAGGGTGTTTTTTAGGTTAATAAGTACTAAACCTGTAAAAAGATTTGTTTCTAAAAAGCATTCATTTGCATGCTTCATAATTCATATGTCTTTATTGCAACATATTCTCATTAAAATATTTTTTCTCGCATAAAGTTCTCATGGATTCTTTTTGAATAATTCTCCTTCCAATGTTTATAAACTATATGAATTACACATGATTCATTGTAGATAATTTGAAAGTTTGGAAAGAGATAGAATTCCAAATAAGGATGGAAACAGATAGGGTCCATCTCCACCATAACCAAACCTAGCCTAACCTTCCTAGTGTATGGTCAAATTCTGATCTAAAGCTTAATTGAACCTAGTTATACCACCTGAGTTCGATCTCGACCTGATTTCAAACAGCCTAAAACTTGCTTAAATTTTGAATTAACACAACTCTTACCATAACTATCAAAGCTCTAAAATTTTACTTTACAAGATGACCCATCACCCCTATAATGTATAAGATTTTTGGTTTCCAAATATTAAGTCACTAGTAATTAATTATGGTTAAAGATTTCAAGAAGGCCTAAGTTGGGATTGACCATGCTTGATTAAAGAAAACACCAATGATATTAGGCTTCAAAGCAAAACTTAGAATTAACTTGTAATAGAGCACAAACTTACTATCAAAGACCTATTAAGAAGATTGTTCTCAATCAACATTCTCTAAAAAAATTCTAAGTGAATTAAACTTACGAATATCTATTAAGAGAATTATGAGAAAGATCAAGAATAAAAAACCCTAACAGTTGACCAAAGGTTAAAGGAATTATGCATATAAAACTATTATCAAACAAATAAAGAATCCTTAAGTTATACAAGTTCCCTAAACTCCCAAGAATAACCTTGCGTATTAAATAGGACCTAAGATTAAGAACTAGTAGAGACACAAGCCTTTTTACTATACTAATAAGCATAAAACTAAAAAGCATAATTTGACTAAGAGAGGACAAGAAACTAAGTCTAGCAACCTAACGTGATATGTTGATTATTATATATATGCCAAGCTTTATACTGGGTTGGGCTTTATATTGAACTTTTTTTAAAAAAAAAGCTCAATTTTAGCTTAAAACCTTGTCAACTTAAGTCAAATTGTTGACTTTATGCTAAACCTTTGCTTATTTACTATGCCTAGTTCTAAATATATTTTGATATCTTGGCATTACCCTTATAACTACTTATGTCTAATATAGGATGAAATTATATTCATTTTTAAATTAGCTTAATCATCTTCTATCTTGCTTTATATCTCTTTTATACATATACTTTAACCAATTCATAATTGATGATAAATATTTTCCTTTTCATATTATGCCATGTTTAAGATCTTTCTTACGTGCAGATAGAAAGGATTACAACTTAATTAATATTTAAAGAAGTATACAGCACAAATAATTATAATATGATAGAAATAGGAGTTAGAATACAAAGATACTCACTAACTATAAGTGACAAATATTAATTTTTAACTTAGAACCTATAAGTATAAGATCCTCACAAGTTTTATTCTTTGGTGCTTAAATTTATTTCTTAATACATGAAATAGAAGATGAATGGATATTTATAAGTGAATCAAACTAAGTCATAAGTTTCAAAATTTTTTTATCCCTCTAATAGGTTATATTCTATTAAAGGATATATTCTATTAAAGTTATATCCTTATACTCCTACAATAAGAAAATGACAATACTAGGAATAGATATATCAAGCTTTAAGACATTAAAATAAACATCTTTATATAAAAGTACAATCATAAGTTATATAGTATAAAAATCATTATTAGTATCACTGCTTTTTGCATGGTAGCTTACTTCATACTTTGTTTTTCTATAGTGAACTTTTCTTTTTCTGAGCTGTCCCTCTCCCTCTATTTTTTTTTCTTACAACAAACTCTCTCTTTTTTAAGATCTAACCCTCACTCTCTTTCTTTTCTATTTCACTCTTTTTTGTTTGTTCTCACTTTTTAACTTCAATTGGTTAACAAAAACTTACATAGGTGTTAAAAGTGTAAGGGTAATAGGTTTATCATCCTTCACAATGGCAAACCTATTCTTAAAACTATCATGTTTCACCCTCCTATCATATGCCATAGCCTTTTTATCAGTATATGACCAACTTATATAGGTATCACATTACATCAAACTTCATGTTTATATCTCACAATAGATAATGAAACTAACACACATTTATTCGCCTTGATCTCTACGTATTCATTAAGCCACTAAAGATTATATGACTTTAATTGCTACATAGTAAACATCCTCAAATTTTGCATAAAAGTAATACTAGTGATATATATAATACATTGGCTTATTTTCAGTTCTTCATCTGAATCCTTGGATATTCTTTTTCTAATGTGTGACCTTCCTAGCATCCTAACTTTTCTTTGAGTTTCTATTTGAGAACACATTTTTATCACATGCATTAACATGAAAGTGATATAGGCATTCTTTTTTTACAAGTTACATTAGCCAAATAGTCTATATATTGATATGAATTTTCTTTTTGTTAAGCTTTTTTGAGTTTTATTTCTTTTTGTGCTACTTGTAATACAAACATTTATCCTAATTAAATGTCTTACATAAGCCTTAAAGCTAGTGAAGCACTTATGATTGTCAATGTTTATAGATGCAAAAGAACATAAGTGTAGGGGTGTGCATATATACGGGTTGGTTATAATTGATAGACTGTTGTTTTAACTCTTATTAATGAATTCCATTGTTGATGTAGCTTCTTCAACTTTTGTTGGAAAAAAGAAAAGAAAAAGAAAAAAATAAATTATAATAAAATTATTAAGGATGAAATTCATTTGTTTTGCAAAGTAATCCATGTTATTTTTTTTCCTAAAGTTGCATAAAATGGGTGATTTAAGTCTGATGCAAATGAGGGATAAGTTACTTTAAAGGATCACTCCTTATGGTTATAATGTATTGTTTACCATTAATTTCTATAACTAATTCCTTCTAATTCCTTATGCTTCTTGTGGTTTATGTATGAAGGCTTGAATATGGGTTGTGAAATAGAGTTTTTGCATTCATTATAGCTAATGGTACCTAGTTTTGAGTGAATGATATTTTTTGCACTTGATACATCATTGAGTGCTTTCATGCTTCATTACCTCTGATGGCTTTTGTACCATACTATACAAATACATCTCACCTTACCCTTTCCCTAAATTACAACCTTAAAATATCCTTTAATTCATGATTATGTATGTGAATCCTAGTGGTAGAGAACTAAAATGATATGCAAAGTCATGGAATGTCTTGATCATTAATAGTGTTTGAGTGTACCTATAGATCTATCTTATTTAAGCACATTTTGTCAAAGTCTACCCCTAGATTTCTCAGTTTATGAAGAAAGTGATTACTGATTGATCATGTGTAAAGGCATTTAATGTTTAGTTCTTGCCATAGTTTGGAAGGTTATTCCTCTTTTCTTGTATCTATCTATTCTTAAGAAATATGGAAAATGAGGAATTGTTTTAGTTTTTGACTTTGATTTTGTCATTTTTCCTGAGTACAGTGAAAAGCTAAGTGTGGGGGAACTTGATTTGTGCTTAATTGATTATACATTTACTCCATAACACTTAGTGATTAATGCTATGAAATGCTTAAGATGCTCATTTTGGTTAATGTATGATTTTAGGTACAAATTGGAAGCATAAGAATTAAAATGAGTTAAAAGCACATTCCTTGAGCCATCCTCTAAATGTTTATTCTCATTTGTCTTTTTGAAATAAAAACAAGATGGAATAGGGTAAAGATGGGATAAGAAAATGCAAGAAAATGAAGACTTCACTATGACCTACAAGATACACAATTGTGTATCCAATTACACGACCTTGTATAATCATGAAATCGACGTTTTTGTGATGCACAATTTGATACACACCACAAAATGGGTGTTTTTGTAACATCTTGTCCCCATATTAATGGTTAGAATTTAGATTCCAGTAATTAAGAAATAGCAATGAGAGGATAGAAAAATATTTTTCATGCTCATGCATGATGTCAGCATACATGCATGTGGATTTGAATTCTTGCACATATGAAAATAATTATACATGCACTCATTAATATTTTGGGTATATTGAATAGTAATGGGATAGATTGAGAATTGTGGTTATAGTGAATGAGTTGAATGAAATGAAGTAGAAAGACTAGAAATAAAAATTTAAATGTTGGATTTAGTGAAGAAAAATACGTTGGAGAAGTTTATTGAGAATATAAGGTATGGAATTTTCAGATAGTGGAGTCAAAAGTTATGATCCTTCTAAAGGGAGATACTTGAGAGTATGGTTTGTATTATCTGATGATGTATCGTCTTATAAAGATGCTTCTTCTGGTGAGGACAGATTGTCTTGTGATGACGTGTCATCTTGTGAAGATGCTTTGTCTTGTAATGACGTGTTGTCTTGTGAAGACGCTTTGTCTTGTGATGACGTTTCATCTTGTGAAGATCCTTCATATGGTGAGGATGGATCATCTTGTAAAGACGCTTTGTCTTGTGATGACGTGTCATCTTGTGAAAATGCTTCGTCTTGTGAAGACACTTCGTTTGGTGAGGACAGATCATCTTGTAAAGATGTCATATCATCTTGTGCACTATTTATTTTTTATCTTCTGGTACACCATTCATTTGTATCGTCTAATGCACTGTTCATTTGTATCATCGAGTGCATTGTTCATTTTGTATCATCTAGTGCACTATTCATTTGTATCGTCTAGTGCACTGTTCATTTTATATTGATCCCATTTTTGACCCTGTAGATGATTGAATTTGTCTTCGAGGTCTTCATGAAAGTTGTAGACCTTGAAGTTCTGTTTCGAACCATTTAAAGATACCCTTAATCGGAGTTCTCTAGAGAAAGTTGCGACCATTGTTTCAATTTATCTAACCCTTCATCTGGGTTCATCTGATCCTATCATCTGGTCCCACTTTTGACCTTGCAGATGATAGAATTTGTCTTCAAGGTCTTCATGAAGGTTGTATATCTTGAAGTCTACTTTGGAACCACCTAAATAACTGCTTAATCTGATATCTCTAGAGAAAACTATGCTAATTGCATGATATCTTCTATGTACTGTTCATAACCTTCTTCTGGTCACTGTTCATCTTGTATCGTCTGATCCAAATTTGACTCTCTAGACGATAGAATTTGCCTTCAACGTATTCATGAAATTTATAGACGTATAAGCCCTTTTTCTAACCATCTAATAATAGCCTTGATCCAATACCTATAGCGAAAGTTATGCTAGTTTCCCCAAAAGAAAAAGGTTCTATATGATTGAGGACAGAACCTTCTCTGATTCTTTTAGCCATAACCTTGTCATCTGACCTCCAATTGGAGTGATTCTTAGACCAAAAGAGTCTTAACACATTTTTGTATTTCTCCACAAAAATTTGGTAGCATTCTGAATCGAATTGAAAAAGGTTGATCAAATGAAAGTGTGGAATTTGTTGGAATAGTGAAACAGGATTATCTTACTGAAAATACTTCAATGTTTTGATTATATCTGGATCTGTAGGATTCCAAATGAGATGATTTTTTATTTGGAGTAAACTAGAGACATAAGAAATAGGGGAACATGTTCTAGAATAAAGTTTTGCCAAATGACTTCAGTATCGGGGTCAAAAGAAACATGCAAAGTTAACCTGAAATGATGTTTTTATAAGAAAAATTTGAAAGCGAATAAGGGGTTATAACTTGTGATTTCAGTGGTTTTATTCAGTCCTAAACTTAAGTATATATTATACTTAAGTAATTCTTAATGAAGGGAAGTGGATAAGTGGATGAGAATTGGACAGGTATCCCAGCTAAAGCTAAGATTTTTATTACCTTAAAAGATAAGCTACTGTTTTTTTCTTTATCCTTCTTGAAGTTTCTTTCCCTACTTTTTCCTCCAACACAGAGTTTTTCATCAAATTTTCATCAAAGTAAAATCTTGCTTTTCTCTGTTTGTCATCACTTCCACTTTGATAATTCTTTCTTCTATCCCAAGAAAAAAAAAATCTCCCTGTCAACTTTCAAGTTGATGTACGTGGGTGCAGGAGAGATTAGGGTTATGTAATTTTGCAGATATTGGAGCTTCAAACAAGTAAGCTTATTATGATTATGTATTTTAGAATGAAATGAAGCATGCATCATTAGTTCACCGCTAAATGGTTAAGAATAGTGATATTCTTATTTTTTGGAAAATGAGTGAGGAAAGTGAGTGTGTCGTACATGGTGATTTTCTTTGAATTTGATGACTGAAATGTTATAGGATAGTGTTAAACCAGTTTTTGGAGTTGAAAGATCGATGAAAATGTGTAATGGTGTGAAAGAACAATCAAAGTGTAAGTCAGAGGAATAAATAAAGAAAATACACAAGTTATGAAATAAGAATGAGCATGAGATATGAAGTTTGTTAAAACACTCGGGATTGTCATTGAGCATGCATCTTACAAAGTCCATATACACAGTTGTGCATAAATAAATGCTTATAAGTCTGCAATTATTAATGAGTGTGCAATATGTGTCTTGCATAAATGTGTTGTACCGGTTAAGTGTCCGCATTCAGGCATTTTCAGAATTTGGAACTAAATGCTAATCTAGAGCATACTGTAAGTAGAGCTAGATACTCTCATTCATTGTTTATTCTGTTTTGAATTTTGTATTAATTGACTACTGAATGATTATATGAATGTGATTGATTGTGTTAGTTTTTGAACAGAAAGTCCGATGATGTGATAAATTGATTAGGATATTAAAGTGTTACTTGTATGTGAATGAGATGAACTAAGTGGACATAATTTGATGATAAACGTGTTTGAATGAGCATTGCATGTAAGTGAAATTGTGATTCTCAACTTATGTTGAATGCCAGACTAGGTCCGATGATATGGGAATGTGAGTAAATGGGATCGTGCAAATGTGATTGATGCATTCCATTTCATGAATGTATGAAAGATAATGGCAGTTGTGACCAAAGTAGCCACCGATCAAAGCTCAAAACTCAACTAGTGAAAATGAGCCTCAAGCTCAAAAGTGATTAAGAGCCTAAGGATCACTATGTAAAATAAGCTCAATATGGGACAGTTTCAATAAGCCCAATATGGGACAGTTATCAATGAGCCCGATATGGGATAGTTTCAATGAGCCCAATATGAGACATTTTCAATAAGCGGAATATGGGACAGTTATCAATGTGCTCAATGTGGGATAGTTTCAATGAGCCCAGTATGGGAGAGTTGTCAATGAGCACAATACGAGACAGTTAGGCACTCAGTCACAACAAAGTTATAAATTTGAAGTGAGTCTCACGTGCATTGCATATACATGATGTGAATAATTGAAATGTGTTGAATGTGAAATGTGTGAAATGAATGATCAAGTGGTATATGCTTAAGTGAATGTGTAATACATGTGACTTTATCTAATGAATTGATGAATTGTACGTGTTATGTGATTGAATGAGCCATCAAGGATGGTCACTAATTGAGTTCGTAAAAACTCACCCAAAATTTTGCAAATATTTTTTAGGACTCAGAAGAATACCACGTTAGGCAAACAAGAGTATATTACTGCTTGCAAGGGAAGGATAGAGGTCGGGATCAGTTTATCTGCCAGACGCGCGAGTCAAACGACTGGCACATGAGGTCAACGCACCACCACGCGACCGACACGCGAACACTGTGGGCGCGTGCCCTGCACGGGTCGACACGTGTCGCGCATCCCCCGGTGCCATGTGTCGGACGCGTGGATGGTCTCGTTACAGCGCGTTCGCCGCACGTGCACCCTGTTCCACGTGTGTCGGTGAGCAAGGCGCGAGTCGCACGTGCACCGCACGCACGACACGAGTCGCCCACCGGCTGGATCGACGCGACGCGCCCAGATTGGCGCGTGCATCGCACGCGCCATCCGTACAGGCACACTCCCACGTCCTGCACACACGCGCCCGACGGTCTTCCATGCCTCTGATGCCGGAGGCGATTTCCGACGTCCCGGGAGGTCATTTTTCCCTTCGTTCGGCCCATTTTCAACCCGTTTTTCGTAGGTAACTTTATGTAGACTATTTTTACGCAATTATATAGGTAAAAAAAACTGAAAAACAAATCAAAAACAAAGGAAAACAGAAAAACCTTCGTTTCCGGCAATCCGATCACGTAACCGCTCTGATACCACGTGTTAGTACGTAGTGGGAGCCTTATT
>JANSVA010436841.1:0-18328 GCA_025504915.1 Erythroxylum reticulatum | reverse complement strand
TAATAGAAGTGATGAGCCTTAAATGTTTTCTATTAAATCAAAAGAATAAAATGATTTCAAATTGCTTCAAAATTGTTACATCTACTGCTTTTAAATGATTTTAGGAATCTTTGTGTGTTTGATAAATGAATTTGGTTGATGAATTTCGAAATAAAGATGGATATGCATTGAAACCTTTTGTGTTATGCCTTGAAACATGTCATGGCATTTTGTATTAATGAAAGGATGGAAAAGCTTGAAAGTATGAGCATTTGATAAAATGATTTAAGCATGATTATGTGCTTCAATTTGGGTGAGAGTGAAAACATTTTGTTCGTCACGTGCACGTTGAGAAGAGCCTTCTCCCGGCTGCCTACTTGTGGCATATGAGCTCTGAAATGGACTCATTCTGTTCAAGGTGTAAACTTCGATTTCACCATTCTATTTCCATGGAACCCTCGAGCCATTTGTTTGTGCATTACATCTTTAAATTGTCAAGACTATTGCATAATTGAGTGTTATACTTTGATGGTTACATGTATATGTTATGTTTATGTGATCATATTTCTTTAACTATGAATTTTTGAGCTAAAATTATAAATTTGGTTGAGAATTTGAAAACAATGAGTTTTATGCATTCAATATGAAATTTCTATGACAAATGAACATTTCAATGATTTTTGTTTATTCTCTGTTATAAACTGTTACCCACGAGCTTTAAAGCTCACCCCCTTCCGTCCCATCTTTAGGTGAATAAAATAAGATCGAGTGATCAAGAGTTAAGACATCGCTTCGAGTGCTGCATGTTTTGTAATTTAAGCTAGATTTTGTAATCATGAGGTTTTAGTCGCATTACAAGGATTATTAGTTCAAGTATCTTATGTATTTTGGGATTTTGAGACATTGACATATTGTGGTTTAAAATGTCGTTACAGCTTTGTAAGAACTCTTATCTTTTAATTTTCATGAATTATGAATTATGTATGGATGAATTTGAGTGACATATGAATTTGCATATAGATAAGATTATGTTGAAATTAGGTATACTTGAAAAAGCTATCGATTAGAGATGATGAATTTTGAACATGAATTGTTGTCACATATAAGTAAGATGTGTTCTGGGAAAAGAAAGATAGGAAATTATGAAGAATGAGAATTATATGTAAGTAATGAATTAAATGAAAAGAGCCTAGAGAGTTTGATGAGATAAATGGGTAGTGGAATGGTTACGAAATGATGTTGCGTTAGAGGAAGTGAATTTGGGACAACTTAGATTGAAATTAAGGTTAGGAAAGATAAAAGGAATTCAAGGTGGTAAATTGACCATCTTCACCACGGTGAAGTCAAGAGTTCACCGCGGTGAACTTTTCCCGAAAGGTTAGGGGAAAATACTTCAGCTTTTTTGTCGCAACGAAACTTTAGTTGCTGCGGCAAGGAAATTTTCTCCCAACGGTTCACCGTGGCAAACGTTCTGTTGCCATGACGAGGTCTTCCACTGCAGATGCTGTAAAATTTTTTTTAATTAGAATTACCCTAAGGAGATTTTTCATAGGAATAAGCTCACGTTTTATGACCTATGAGTTGGACTCCGGAAACGGGGTCCAACAGAATGTCCCAAATGAGTTTTTGTGTGGAATGTGTAGAATGATAAAATGAACCACCACCCTCCTCTCTTCTTTCTATTTATAGTCTCTAGGTTGAGTTTTTCGAGCATTTAACTTGCAGATGCCATGTAATAATTAGAAGAATTAAAGGAAAAATATGTCACAGGGGTGACTTTTTTTGTCACCCTCATGAAGGCTAGTCACCACCGTGACTTAACTTGTTGCAGTGGTGACACTTTAGTCACCACTGTGACAAGCTTAGTCAAGATGGTGAAACCTTAATCACCAATTTATTTTTTAACATAAAATTTACATTACCTTTCATTTGTCATGGAAAATTCACAGAACATTCCCTTAAACCTTCATACAACATTCACGACCGTTTTTACTAAATTTATCTCACATTTGGATTAAAAATGCAAAAAGTTGTAACCAAAATCAAGATATGAATGCAAGAAAAATCAATAGAAATAAAGAACATTAGACTATAAAAGAATAAACAATAAAAATAGTTTTCATAAATAATAGTCAAAGATATCAACGATCATTTCAATAAACACATCCTAAGAACTTGAAACTCATAATATTCCATAAAAAGACTATTCTCCATATGTTCAGCCAAAATCAACTAGTACTTCAATTCAAAGAACCATCAATAATTGTGATAGACACTCGCTTCACTCTCCATCTACACTCCACTCTCCATCTTGTCAAACATTCCAAGGTAGGATATATTCGCTCACAATTCATTTCTTATAAGGCACATACCATAGGCTTGCTTACTAATCCAGTCTACACCACTCATATCAAAAATAAACATCAATCCGAAGGTTTTTATTTTGGTTGTAATGGGTTGAGATAAAGGTCGAAAAAAGGAAAATCACAGTTTAAAAACATAGAGCAAATTGAGCATTTAAATTAGTATAAACAATAAGATTAGCACTCCCTTTTTTTGTCTCTCCTCTTCCTTTTCATTTCTTTTGGTTATCTTCTCTTCCTTCATTTTCCTTTTCTATTTCTTTTTCCTTTTTATTTTCTCTTGTATTTTCTTTTTTTATATTTATAACAGATCAAGTTTATAAGAGGTAAAATGTAAAGGAGAGATACAAATTATTACAACCATACCCATTACTAACTAAAAAATCAACTATATCATATGATTCCCCCACAGTTATTCAAGCAATTATTCCCTAAACCCAATCATACACATTCAAATGCTCTATTTGTCCTCATGATAGGTATAATGAAAAAGTTAAATAATCAAGGTTGAGGCTTATATTTTGGGTTTATAGAAGAAATAGTTCATGTTAAGCTCAAAGTGGGCTCATTAACGGTAAAATTATGGTGGAATTTTAAGCAAAAAGGTTATATCCTAATTGCGTTCACCATTTCATTGTTTGTGTAAGACTATATGATCTTGACTAGTATTTGCAAGCAAGTTCTAGAGTCCCTTAATCATGAAAGAACACTCTCAGCAAAGAATACTTGAATTTGGTGTCAAATATTTCAAAAGGGCTCAAATTCTTACCAATGAAAAGTGTCATTCATCTATCACAATAAGCTAATGTCTCTGTAATCGTAATCCAAGTCAATTAGCCTAATCATACAAGTATACTCATTCACTCATATTATGCATTTCTAATCCAAATTGAGTTTATTTAATGACCATGCATCTCTAACTATTAAATGGGAAAAAAACAAACACATAATCACTTAAATTTTCTTTTTAACTAATACTCCCCCACTTAAATATCACATCAAAGCTATAATGATGTTCTAACCAAGCAACTTAATAAAAAGAGCATGACTTAGTTGAGTATCTAGATTGACATTCAATACAAATGTTTACCTTCGCATAAAAAGACGAAGTCCATGTTCACAAAAAAATATTAATAAAATGTTTTCGAATAAAAACCTATCGAACTTGTAATAGCTTGACTTTTCATAAAAACGTATTTAGGAGTAGCTACAGAGTCTGAATGACTAAAGAATTATTAATGTATGTTTGCAATTGAAAATGGAAAATAACTTAACACTTGATTCTAGATTAATATGTATATTTAATTCAAAGCCCTGAGACATAGATTTTGTTTTTTTTAATGATTTTAAAAGATTCTAATGATTGTGTTTAAAATTATATTTATTTCATGAAGTTGAAGCCATTGTCTCATTACTGCATTATGTGCTTTGTGAATTTTTGTTCGTTTTTTATTTTGTTGCTTGAGGATAAGCCAACGTTTAAGTTTGGGGATGTTGATAAGTGTGAACTACATCATGTTTTAGGGCCTAGTTTGATTATTTACTTTTTAACTGAATCATTTAGTATGTGTCCAAGTTATAATTATGTTAGTTTGTTAATTCATTGTGTTTAAGAGTTTTTATGGGTTAATAAAAGTCTTTGAGCTTAATTATTATGTCTTTGAGGTACCTTGATGTGTTTGTTAGTGTTTAAAGGTCAACATCAAAGAACGGAAAAGTTTCAGAGACACTCGGGCCGAAATAATAGCCAGGCCACGATCATGATATAAGCACTAGAGTTAGCCCATGATCGTGGACTATATGCCACGATTGTGACAGAGGCCTAGGATATAACCCACAATCGTGGCCTACTTGCCATGATCATGATAAAAGGCTCAGATGTGGCCCATGATTGTGGCCCCAGACACTAAAAAATGTCAAGTTTTGTGAGACTTTTTGGACCTTTTGGACCTAAAAAACTAGGGCTCATAGGCCAGGATTATGACGGAAGCCTAAGACACAACCCACAATCGTGGCCTACTTGCCACGATTATGAAAAATGGCTCAGATGTGACCAATGATTGTGGCCTCAGACACTAAAAAACATCAAGTTTTAAGGGAGTTTTTAGACCTTTTGGACTTAAAAAACTTGGGGATGCCCAGAATACAAAAGGTATATAAAGAACAAGACAAAGAAGATGAGGAGCTTTTGCATCAGTCACCTTGGAGAGAAATCTTAGAGAGAGCTCATCGAAAGATTGAGAAAAAGAATAAGGAAGAGAGAAGTGGAGAAGAAGTCGACATCGACGTACTTCCCAGATTTGGAGTTTTCCAATGTTGCTACCTCCCGTCTCTATCCAATATCGTATTTCCTGTTATTTTCCATTTTTATTGTTGTATAGAATTAGGAATAATAGTTTAGTGATAGGATTTGTGAATGTTGAGATGTTCTATACTCACCTTCGAGTTTTTTTATTTTGATTTAATAAAATCTAATTGTTTTATATTTATTGGATTTATTGAGATTGATTTCTGTGATTACATAATTTGATAATAGACTGAGAGGGTGAATCTAACGAAAAATAATTAAATTAGGCTAACGAGAGTTAGGTGATTTAGTAAGAATGTGAAATTAATCAAATCAGTAATTATGTGAAGAGAGATCTCATATAGGTCTCGATAGTTTATTGGACAAGTTCAGATTTAATTAGGGTTTTGTATAGATTGTTAATTAAGAAATTGCAATTTTCCATAATCTAATTAGGGTTTCTAATTTAGGGTTAACAGTATAACTCGAGAGAGAGTAATTAACCCTAGGATGGTCTAAGACCAATAATATGATAATTTGTAATTGATTAGGTTAGCATTAAAGATAGGTATAAATTCCCCTTTCTCTCAATTGATAGTTTCATTAAGATGATTCTTGAGTGTGTGTTGCAATTGTTACTTATTAATATTTTTGTAATTAGTTCTTGGAATTGAGTTACGTGATTGAATTAAATTCTTGCCTTAATTTTGTTATATTTTGAATTACTGCGAATTATTTTGGCTTTATATTTTAGGATTAAATTATCCTTCCTCGTTAGATCAACACCTTAGGTACTATATGAATGACTTGTGTACTTGCAGATTATCAAGGTTATTAATTAGAACTTATACACATTGGAAAAAAATGATAAAAAATCAAGGTCTATATAATTAAATTGGTCAAAAAGTGAGCAATCTTCTCAAACAGTAGTAGGAATGTGTTTAACATTAAAAATTGAAAATTTTATTGTTTCTCCCAAAATAGTCTTGGTAAGTTTTCTATTCTTCACATCAATCCAGGTATTGGTAGTGATCATAAAAGGCCTCCTTAGGACTATTGTGTGCTCCTACCCTTCTTTTTAAACCTCCCCTATGTCTAAGACCACAAAGCTTATAGGGACAATCAATCCTCCAACCTTTACTAACACATCTTCCATTATTCCTTTCGGATAACAGATTGACTTATCAACTAATTATAAGCACATATTGTTAGGTCTTAACTATCCTAGATCCAGTTTCTCATAAATAGAGTGAGGCATAAGGTTTATACTCACTGTTGGATCTCGTTTTCGGAGCCCAACTATGGATTCATAAAACATGAGCGTAATCCAATGAAATCTCCTTAATCATCATCGGTTCATCTTTATGCTTTGATACCAAACATGTTAGACCCTGTTTTCGGAGCTCAACATTCGGAGTCATGAGAACGTGAGCCTATTAACTTGTAGGGTTATTTCAAAGAGCCTTCATTTTCCATCATACCACAAGGGTGGTGTGCCTACACTAATCAATCACTAAAGTCATGATTTAATTTCTTCATAACAATTGTAGCTCTTAGTCTCTAGTTTATTTTGAAGCAAGAACCATCTCAATCATATTGTACCTATATTGGGACAATTAGAATAACTTTCACCAGAGATGTAGGATTGAGTTCATTCTTAGATGGTTTGAAAGAAGACTTCTAGGTATACAACTTTTGTGAAGACTCCAAAGTGAAATTTTTACATTTATAAGGTCAAAACATGGGCCGTGTTAAACTACATGGACAGACCGTGTAACATTCGGGTGTTACAATTTATTTGCATCAGGAATACATGGACAGTGTGAATCTACATGACCTAACCGTGTAACCTTTATGTGTAACAAAAAATTTCACTCTCCAAGACCCCTCCAATGGATCCTAAACCCATTCTAGCAACCCTTTTCCTCATAATCTTCCCAAATCGAACAATCTTAGTTGAATATCACTTTATATACTCTAGTTAAACAATATAAACATCCTATGCAACATTACTAACTTATAACGATCATATCCCTTAACACCGATATCCAAAAATTGCATACTTTATAGCATTGGAAAGTTAGAAAGATAAGTTACAACTTTTATGAAAACAACTTTGTCTAATTAGACCTAAATCAACACAGTTCTTCCCTTAAAGTCAGAACATAATTTCTACATGCATAAAAAGATTGAAAATGCAAAGTACAAACTTTGAGAGTCATGAGCCAAAATACAATCATATTTCATTATCATCTAAACATAAGTGTTTTACAAAGCTTTAATGGGCTTTCTTAGCCACAATACAACATTTATCCAAAATCCCAAATTTACAAAGGGTACTTGAATAATAATTTCTTAACATGCGACTGCAGCCTTGTTTTATCTAAATTACTCCAAAACAAAACCAAACATGCAAATCCGGATTGATGCCTTGACTCTCAATCACTCGATCTCTTACTCATCACCTGAAGATGGGACTAAAGGGGGTGAGCTTAAAGCTCGTGGGTAATAGGTTTATAATGAGAAACAAGCTAAAACCATTGAAATATTTATTTCCATTGAAAAATTCATATTTGAATCCATGTAACACATATTTCCCAAATTCACACCTTATCAAGCAATTCATAAACATCATAAATCATGAATTCATCAAACTTGTCACAAATCATAAACACATAAGCACGTCAGAAATGGTTTCGGTAAATCCATGAACATGATGAACTACACATTTCCATATAATGGTCCTATGTAGTTGTAAACTTGACGTACTATCGCAATTCTACGTAGTGATTTTGCATAGACATAAACTTGAGGGAGTCTATGAAGGAGCTCCGTGCCACTAGTAGGCAGGTGGGAGAAACCTTTAACTTGGTCAACATGCACGTGACTTTCTTAAATGGACTACACAAAACCCACGTAACATGTAATTCATAAACTGAAAATAGTTTGCCCAAATGGCACATATTTGGAAACTTGATTTCATAAATTTGCTATTCTTTCAAAAATCATTTCCATCATAATTTCATAATTTCACAACCAAAATTCTATACCAAGCATAATAGTCCTTTCCCAAATCATTCAAAAGCAACAAATACCACAATTATGAAGCAATTAGTAATCATTCCCATATCAACTCAAAATTCATTCATAAAAGTTATTTACAAAAACATGTGGCACATTCTCAAGTATTTAAAGAACAATAAATGCACCTTTATAAGGTAGTTGGAAAATCATTTAAATCCATTTATTTGAAGAACATTTATGGCTTATTAACTCAATTATAAAAATGTAACCCACCTTGAATTTCCTTGCTTAATACTTGCTCAAAGAGACCTCTCCCTTTACTCATCTTGCCTTCCTTGATTTCCTTTAACATAAACCAAAAATTTCATTCAATAGGAATTCCAATTGAGAACCAACAAGACTCATTCACCAAAATTGATCCTAGAAAGCTTAAACCCATACATATCTTAAGCTTTATGAACTAAAATTCTTTTAAAAATCCAAAAGATTAAAATCCAACTTACCTTGTATTGTCACTAAATGAAGAATTTCTGGACTTTAATGAAAGCTCTTCTCTTCCTCTATAACTTCAAATTTCCTTCTTGAAAGCCAAGCAAAGATGAAACCTAGCTTTTTATTCTTTATTTCCTCTCAAAACTGAAACTCTCTCCTTCTTCTCTCTTCATTTTCTTTTTTGCTTCTTCCTTAAAAGCAAGACAACACTTCTTATTTCAATTATGCCCTTAATGATTGAGAAATGTCCAATTTACCTTTCATTCCAAGCCTTAAGACTTTAATGCTTAAATGATCTACCCAAAATACCTCACACATATATACTCTTACCACTTAATTAAATTAAACCATATTTCAAAATCCTACCAACATTAACATAATTATTAACTCCAAATAAAACAATTAATTTAGCAAGAGCTCAAAATTATTTAAATTATGCCTAACTCCTTCTAAAAATCCAGACCTTTTCTAATAAGATAATTGAAGGAATTTGATAACACATCCTTCTAGAAAGATTTTCCTCATTTTCTTAAGTTTCTAATCACACCAAAATTATTCAATTTGTTTTAGAAATTTGAAAGTTATATTCCAAACATTTTTATAATGTTCTTATGCTAAAACAATATTCTATGCTCAACTTCCAGCCAAAAATTGACATTCATAAAGACTAAATTAAAACTCAATTTCATCAAAAAATTTATAGTCTATTTCTCTAGTTTAATGTAAATTAAGAATCATCTTATTTGAATAACTAGAGAAAAAGTTATGGCTAAAACACTGAAGCATACTCAGTGAACATGTTTCAACTACATTTTTCAGCTTTTAACTTCCAACATTTCACATATAGTAGTTCTAACTTCCAAGAAATGTTTAGGGTCCAACAATTCTCCCCCTTTAAGGAATTTTGTCCTAAAAATTCTCACTTGAGTGATCAAACAAATGGAGGTAATGGTGTCTTATGTTTTCCTCGGTCTCCCAAGTAACTTCTTCACTCGAATAATTTCTTCTAATTGACTATAGTCAATGAACTCATTCAGTCTTTCAATCACTCATTTAATCATTCACTTATTAACTATTTCCTCAATATATATATGTATCTTAGATTACTCCAAATGTTCCACTTCTTTCATCAATAACACCAATATCAAATCATATCGATATTTCTTAGTATATTCACATATAGCACATTATGAATCTGAGATATTTTTGTTAGTAATACTAACTCAAAAGTTAATGGTCCAGTTCTTAATAACTTTATATGGACCAATTCAATTCAAGCTTCGTTGCTTCTTTATCCTAACCTAGCACATCTTACACTCAATCTAAGCACACCTTAGGAATGTGATACTCTTAGAAACATTTCATCCTCTGCTTCATAGTTCACATCTCTATAGTGTCCGTAAACTTAACTCTTATGTCTATCTCACTGTATTCCATACCTTGGTGTTGATCCACCGAATTCATTCATTTTTCTTGAGTCACTTAATTCCTAATACATATTATTTTCACTTATCAGTAACATCTCTAATCCATTTTGGTTTTCGACCATCTTTGGCCCTATTCATCCAAATAAAGAGGTGGATGACTCTTGTTGCCGTATAACACCGCACAGTCTTTAATGTTATCACTATGATAATGATTGTGATGCTTAAAGTCAATCAAAGCTATACATTGATCTCATATTCCTATGGACTCCAAAATATAAGTTTTAAGAATATCAAACTCAGAATTTAGATTTGTTTTCAATTCCTCAATAAGATTCTCAATTTGGGCTTTGTTAATCCTTCCATGTGAAATTGATCTTTAATTCTCAATGTATCTGATAATGCTTCATCTTGCCCCTATTTCAACCCCATTCTGCGCTCTTTATTGCACTTGATTTGATAACCTCAACATCCAAATTTGTGATACATGGCTACTGAATTTCTTGTTCAATGCATCTAATTACTACACTAGCTTTGCCAATATAGTACTCATTTGTACAACCATAATCTTTCAATACTTCTATCCATTGTCTTAGTCTCGTATTCAATTCTCTCAACTCAATAATTACCTCAAACTTTAATAATCTGTATATATATATATATATATGTATTCCTATACATATACTATCTCCAAACTTTCAAAACAAGCACTACTGTAGCAGTTCTAAATCATGTATCGAATCATCGACCTATGAGGTTTCATGCATATAAAATCACTTCATCATGCTACATTGGATTTTTATCCTAATCTCTTATACAACATCATCGTATACTATAAAATCTCCAAATCTAGACGATATAATTAATATCGGTATAATTCCTCAAAATCCTCTTTACATTCATTACTCATATAATTTACACGTTTTTTCTCAAGTATTCAATTATTCCTCTCAACTTTTTGAATACATTTAATATATCATCAACTTTGCTTGGATCACTTTAATCTTTAATACCATAGTGCTGTCGGGGAATTGTTAACTCCAACAGATATAACCCAAAACTGCTTGTGCCCGTGATTGGTTCTCGTAATTCTTTAAGTATCTGATTCCTTAATGAGGTAGTATTTTCTCACGTCATTTTCAATTTCCCAATTGACTTCCTTTCTCGAACGATTTTCTCAATTGATTTGATTTCCTCTGATTTCACATTGACTTATTTCACTATCTATTCATTCATACTAGTTTCTCAACACATTTCAATTTATTTGCAAACTTAATTTCCTGTGTTAGTAACATATTCATCAAATCTTATTAGTGTCTCTTATACTTAATGTCACCTCAAATTCAAGAATCCAATCACATAGTTGGATACTTTACATCAAGGAATGCATATACTCATAGTAACATATTCTATATCTTATGCTTAAGTCTCCATCAGGATTAGCACTCCAATATCATTTCTGATTTATTCTTTCATTTATCATTACTAATAAAAACTATCTGATCTGTTTAACCTAATTCAAGAAAATTCTTCTTCGAAAGAAGATTGCTTGCTATTATCAACTATACTGATCATGTAATCCTTATAAATCAACTGTCTTTATCATTGCTTATCAACCATTCTTAGTACATCAAGAAGATCAATTTCTATCATTTCTTACACAGTCATAGTGTTTGGTTACTAAACCCGATGAAGTAGTAGACATCGTTATTATCACATCTGCTTAGGTGAGTATCATCAAAGTCATCCCATTTTGTTCAAAGATACATCCTATGCTCCTGAGCATCTCCACTTTAAGGACCATAACTTTTGACTCCGATATCCAAAAACTTCATACTCTATAGCATTGGAGAGCTAGAAAAACAAGCTACAATTTCCATGAAGACAACTTGTCAAATTCATCCTAAATCAATCTAGGTTTTTAACTAAAGTCAAGACACAAATTTTTTCCTTATGGAAGACTTAAAGTTTTGCACTATGCAAACTTGGAATGTTCTGAGCATAACCATTCAGCTACTAAAATGACTTCATTAAACTCTCAAATCTCAACTAATTTGTCTCATCATCTTCAACTACATTTGATCAGTTATAAATTCCTATCTTCCTTTCCATAGCATTTCCCTTATGCATATATATATATATATATCAACGATTTATGTTCCAAAATCATCAACTCAAGTTGATTACTTCTTCATGTATATCTAATTTTGACTCACACCATCCATACACCAATCACACTTCATTAATATCAAAAGAATAAAGTTTTTACAACACTTTGGTGGGCATTTCGAGCCACTTTACATCATAATCCAAAAATACTAACTTTACAGAATCAATAGTTTTTCGAAATGCGACTAAAACCTTGTTTTACATGATCTAACTTCAAAAGAACAAAAATATGCAAATTGGAGTGATGCCTTGACTCTCGACTCAATCACTCCATATCTTGTTCATCGTCTATAGATGGGGAGGAATGGGGGTGAGTTTAAAGCTCGTGGGTAATAGTTTTATAATCAATAGTAAGCAAAAACCCTTTAAAAACTCAAATTGAGTCAAGATACATATATTTTCCAAAACTCAATTTATCAATAATTCATAAGCAACTTAATTCATGCATCATCAAACTTGCCAACACATTTGAACATGTAAACACATAAGCACGTCATAATGGTTTGGGTGGATCAAAAATAGAACATACTACCCAATTCCCATAAGGGTCTTGTGTAGCTATGAACTTAAGGGAGTCTATGAAGGAGCTCTATGCCACTAGCGGGTAGGTGGAAGAAGCCTTTGATCAAGTGCACTTGACATACTTAGGGGACCACCACAAACTCACATAATCATGCATCTCACATATTGGAAACTTGTTGCCCAAATGGCACATTTTCGAAATATAACTTCATAAACTTGATATCTTTTCGAAAACATTTCCATTTTTGTTTCATAGTTCATCATAAAATTCATACACACACATATAACACTTTCTTAAGCATTAAAGAACAATGAATGCATATTGTAAAAGTAGTTTAAAACATTTATTTCTCTTTTCTTGAAAGAAACATTAATGGCTTATTATTCAATTATAAATTGTAGCCCACTTTGAAAACTTGCTCAAGGATGTCTCTTCTCTTGCTCCTCTTGCCTCTCTTGCCTCCCTTCAACATTGACAAAATCCTCATTCAATATGAAATCCAATTGGAAAACCCAAAGAAACCTATGCATGAAATTGATCCTAGAATACTTAAACCCATGCATTTCCTAAGCTCTTTGAACCAAAACCTTCTAAAAATCTAGAAGATTTAATATAAGCTTACCTTGAATCTTCACCAAACAATGAGTTTCTTAGCTCTAATGGAAGCTCTAATCTTCCTCTTCCTTTTTCCCTTCTTGAACACCTTCAAAATCACTCTTTAGAACTAGGAAAAATTGAAACTTAGTTGACCTCCCTTCTTTTCTCTTCTTTATCTCTTTTTCATTCTTCTCTCTTCTCTCTTTTCTCATTCACGTTTTCAACAAATTTTCTTTTCTAAAAAACAAGCCCACAATTCCTTCTTCCCATTTTGCCCCTCCTTTAATGCATTAAAGGTTTCCAACTTAAGTAATCTCCCAAAAATGCCCCTTGTGCAACTTACCACCTTAACCCTTTAATTCCCTTAACCTATATCATATTATCTTACTCACATTAACATGGTAATTAATTCCAACACAAATTAATCTAGCAAGACCCCAAAATTAATCTAATCATGCTTATCCATTAGGAAAAAAATTCGGGGGCCAACATTTCTTCCCCTCTTAAAAGAATTTCATCCTCGAAATTCTTAACTCAATCGTTGAAGAGGTGTGGATACTTTTCCCTCATGGCTTCCAAAGGTTCCCACGTAGCCTCTTCCACAGAATGGTTTCTCCACAGGACTTTGACTAGCTGAACTGTCTTATTCCTGAGGACCTTCTCCTTGATGTCCAAGATCTTCACTAGAATCTTCTCATAACTCAGATCATCGCTTAACTAAACCTCAGTGGTCTGAATGATATGTGAGCGATCCGATTTATACATCCTTAATATAGACACATAAAAGACGTTATGTATCTGTGATAATTCTGGTGGCAGCGTCAACCTATAGGCTAATGGTTCGATCCTCTCTACAATCTCATAAGGATCCATATATCTCGGACTCAACTTGCCCTACTGCCAAACCTCATGACTACTTTCCAAGGAGATGTCTTAAGAAAGACTTTCTCACTGACTTCATACTCCATTTCCTTCAGGTGTTCTTTAGTATAACTTTTCATTCTATCCTTTGTTGCTTTAAGCTATTTCTTAACCAAATTATCTTTATCGACTGTCATCTGAAGCAAATCTGGCCCTATCAATTTCCTCTCTCCTTCTTCATCCCAACATATCGAAGTTCTACATCTCCTTCCATATAGTGCTTCATAAAGAGCCATTTGCATACTTAAATGGTATGAATTGTTGTAAGCAAATTCTACCAATGGCAAATGCTCATCCCAAGCTCCTTTAAAATCCATCACACATACCCTGAGAATTCCCTCAAGGGTTCGAATGGTCAGATTGGCCGTCTGTTTGAGGATGAAAAGCAGTGCTAAAATTTAACTTGGTCCCTAGAGCCTCTTGTAAGCTTCCCCAGAATCTCGAAGTAAATCGAGGATCCCTGTCAAAAATTATATAATATGGAATTACATACAATCTCACTATCTCATCAATATACTTCTTGACTAGTACATATCAGTCTGCTTAATTGTCAAAAAATGGGCTAACTTCATTAATCGATCAACAATGACCCATATAGCATCATGTTTTCTACTGATCTTGGGTAAACCCATCAAAAAATCTACAGTTGCACTTTGCCACTTCCATTCAGGAGTGGACAATGGCTTTAACTTGCCTAAAGGTGCCTGGTGTTTAACCTTAACTTGCTGACAAACTAGACACTTGCTTGCATATTCCACTATATCTCTCTTCATGCCTTTCCACCAGAAATGCTCTTTCATATCTCTATACATCCTGGTGCTACCTGGGTGCATGGCACAAGGTACATTGTGTGCCTCATCCAATATTTCATCTTTTACTTCTTTGACATTCGGAATACAAAGTCTGTTTCCGACAAGCATAAGTCCATCATCCCTCACTACCACTTCAGATTTCTTGCCATTATGAATTTCTTATAGGAACCTACTCAATTCTACATCCTATGCTTATAACTCCTTAACTTTCTCCCTGAGTATCGGTCTCACTCTGAAATTAGCAAGAATACAATTTGGTTCCTCCTGTTTCAAGCTTATCCTAAGCTTATCCATTTCTTCCAATGACGACAGATAAACTATTTGAACATGAGCTATAGAGGATTTCCTATTCAAGGCATCCGCTACTACATTCACCTTTCCTAGATGATACTCAATCAATAGGTCATAATCCTTGACCAATTCAATCCACCTTCTTTGTCTCAAATTTAGCTCTTTCTGACTCAACAAATACTTGAGACTTTTATGATTTGTAAAAAATTTTATTTGAACCCCGTACAAATAATGTCTTCAAATCCTCAGAGCAAAAATTACTACTGCTAATTCCAAATAATGGGTCAGGTAATTTAGTTCATAAGGTTTTAGCTGTCGTGAAACATAAGCTATTACCTTATCTCCTTGCATCAACAAACAACCCAAACCCCTTCTTGAAGCATCACTGTAAACTGTATAATCTTCATCTCTCATAGACAGGGTCAAGATTGGAGCACTTGTCAATCTGTGCTTAAGCTCCTCAAAGCTTTTCTAACATTTATCACTTCAGATAAACTTTTGATTCTTCCTTAATAACTTAGTCATCGGAGCAGCTATCATAGAAAATCCTTCAACGAATCTCCTATAATAACTTGTCAAACCTAAAAAAATCCTCACTTCTATCACTGTATTTGGTGTATGCCAATTCACCACTACTTCAATTTTCTTTGCGTCAACATGCAACCCATCTTTCGATATCACATGTCAAAGGAAAATTACTTCGTGAAACTAGAATTCACATTTGCTGAATTTGGCATAAAGTTCCTTCCCCCTCAGTGTTTGAAAAAATATCCTGAGGTGCTCCTCATATTCCTCTTTGCTCTTAGAATAAACTAGAATGCCATCGATAAACACTATGACAAATTGATCTAGATACTCCTTGAAGACCCTATTCATAAGATCCATAAATGCAGCTAGAGTATTGGTCAATCCAAATGGCATGACTTGGAACTTGTAATGCCCATAATGATTCCTAAAGGCTGTCTTACTTACATAAGGCTCCTTAATTTTGAGCTGATGATAGCCCAACCTTAGGTCAATCTTGGAAAAGACCCTTGGTCCCTACAATTAGTCAAACAGATCATCAATTTGGAGCAGAGGATACTTGTTCTTAACATTCGCTTTGTTGAGACTGGTAATCAATGCATATGTGCCATGTCCCATCCTTCTTCCTAATAAACAGAATTGGCGCTCCCCAAGGTGACGAACTTGATCTTATGTACCCCTTCTCTAACAGTTCTTCCAATTGCTCCTTAAACTCCTTCAGCTCAGCTAGAGCCATCCTATAGGGTGGTATAGAAATGAGTGCAATTTTGGGAATCAAGTCAAGGGCAAACTCGATTTTGCTTACCGGTGGCAAATCGGGTAAATCTTCTGAAAACACATCAGAAAATTCCCTTACAACTGGAAAATCCTCTAACTTTCCTTCATTCACATCAATGTCCACAACATATGTCAAGAAGGCTTCACATCCCTTTCCCATCATCCTGTCAGCTAGCAAAGATGAAATGATTCTTGGTGATGGTGTTTTCCTGTCCCTTCTAAAAATCACCTTCTCACCATTTCTCGGATCAAATTCCACCTCCTTGAGACCATAATCTAACTTTGTATGATATTTCTCCATAACATCCATTCCAAGTATGACATCTAAGCCTTTTAGGTCTAGAGGTAGTAAGTCCACTACTAGTCTAGTACCATCAATGAAGAGTTCAAAACCCCTATACACTTGACTTATTATCAAATTCCTTCCTAGAGGAGTGCTAACAATCTAGGGGCGGTGCATGGGCACTAATTTAACCTCATGCAAATTCATGCTTGCAGAAATAAATGAATGCGTAGAACCAGAATCAATAAAAACATATACGTCATAATTAAATAACTGAGCCATATCAGTAAGAACTTCAAGTGCGGCTACAGCTTCTCTCTAGTCTTCCTTGTAGCCCTAGAATTGCCAACCTCAGTGACTGGCTTGGTTCCCCCTATTTCTGCTCTCCTTGGGGCTTGCAACTGTGACCCCTCTCGCCTTGTTACTTGGGGACAACTGTTGATCATGTATCCCTTCTTTTCTCATCGGAAGCATGCTCCAAGTAACTTGAATCACTCTCCCTTGTGAAGCTTTTCACAGTGCTCATATTAGGGGTTCATGTTCATGTTCCTTCTCCTCTCCACCCTGTTATGGCCCCCTGTGGTTGAGACTTGCACTGAAGCTGGCCTTGATTGCTTGTTCTTAACCAAGGCACTACTCCCCACCTCACTCTGTGTGTGGAAAATCTTCATACCCCTCCTAGTATCGGAGCACTCACCCCTTTTTTGGAAAACTTCTCCCGATTCTTCCTCTTTCTGCTTACTTCATTCTTCATATTCTCCAATTTTTCATCTTGAAGTGCAACATCTACTAGTTGTTGGAAGTAACAAAAATTGTGAATTAAGACTTTCTCCTTGATCCCCAATTGAAGTTCTCCCTCAAACTTGAGGCACTTATCCTCCTCATTGGCAACAATGTTGGCCGCATACCGGGAGAGCTGGGTAAACTTCAGTTCATACTCACTCACAGTCATGTCCCTCTGTCTGAGATTCAGAAACTCCCTGGCCTTCTCTTGTACATAAACTCTGGAGAGGTACTTCTTCCTGAAGACTTCCACAAAATCCCTCCACGATAGTACCAAAGGAATAACCTGATTGTGGGGTATTGATTCCCACCAATGAAAAGCATCCCCCTGTAGTAAGCTTACCGCATAATCTAGTTTCTCATCATCAAAGCATTTCATCTGAATCAAGACTCTCTCTGACCTCTTCAGCCATGCTTTAGCCTCTTTAGGATTTATAGACCCATTGAAATCTATAGCTCCATACTTGCAGAGCTTATCATACTGTCCAGTCTTCTCCATTGGAGCTTGCATTGGAACTTAAGACTCTTGGCCCATGGCATATGAGAAAGCCTGAGCAAAGGCCTGAAAGAACTGCGGATCCATGGGATTTGCTTGAGGCATCGGTGGAAGCAATGGAGGCATTTCTTGCTACATACTAGGTGTAACACCCCACTCTCGCAAGATTTGAACCCGATATCGATGGGTGATATCCAAGTCGATGCCCCGCGAGGGTGGTGTGCTAAACCAGTCAATCGTTTAGAAATTAGTATATATATATATATTTTAAACAACAACAAACACAATATGTGAAAATTGATATTCAAATTAGGCCCACATTCATTCATAAACATTTTCAATAGCCATTTGGTCCCTTTCACAAAAACAAAACGCTTGAGTCTTTTCGGAAAACCAATTTATACAAAAAGTTGCGGAATGTACAACTCAATACAAAATAGAGAAATGCAATGCAGACGCGAACTCCTCTGTCCTTCGCTTGAATGCTATAGGTATACTCCCTTTGGCCTAACGGGGTATTCTTCTGATCCTGAAAAATATTTGCAAATTTTGGGTGAGTTTTGCGAACTCAATGAGTGACCA
>JANSVA010436834.1:0-18328 GCA_025504915.1 Erythroxylum reticulatum | reverse complement strand
TGAGCACTTATTTGATTAAATAAGTTAGTAATGTGTAAATATGTGTGTATTGTATGATATAGAAGCATAAATTGACCGACAACATACAGACATTGCCAGATCGTCAAGGCAATAAATAATCTGGCATAAACTGTGAGTAACCTAGATGTGTGATCTCAATTAGATATGTGCTTCTGTTTAAATTTTTTTTGTTAATCTTTATATCAATATATATTGAAATTATTTTGATATGATTGTGATATTGATGATTCCGGACAATTGATTATTTGAGGAGTTCAATATTCGTTTCAAAGGATATAAACAATGTGAATTATCTATAAATGAAACAATGTGAATTATCTATAAATGAATGAGAATTGAGAAATTGTGTGAATATAAAGCATTAGAAAAGGATTGGTGATTGTATGATTTATGATTTGAGAGTGATCAAAACTTACTTAAGGTATAAACCTAATTTCAAACAAGTTATGTAAAAGTTATAATGAATGAATGATCAAGACTTGTGAATAAGGATACATTCCCGGAATAGTCAATTAAGCATGCATTGAACATAATACATATACATATGTAAAATTGAGCACTTATTTGATTAAATAAGTTAGTAATGTGAAAATATATGTGTATTGTATGATATAGAAGCATAAATTGACCGACAACATCCAGACATTACTGGATCGTCAAGGTAATAGCTAATCTGGAGTCAACTGTAAATAACCTTGATGTATGATCTCAATTAGATATTTGCTTCTGATTAAATTGTTTTTGTTAATCTTTATATCTATATATATTGAAATGATTTTGATATAATTGTGATATTAATGATTTCGGACCATTGATTGTCCGAGTAGTTCAATATTCGGGATTGTATTAGGAGTGTTAACTACGTGTATGTGACTGTGGGAAATAAATGCTCAACTGAATGTTGAAAGCTAGACTTGGGTCCAATGAATGTGATAAATTACTGTATACATCGGATGAAAGTGATTGACAGCACATTATGTGAAATGATGCATTTCATGACATTGATATGCATGACCAGATAAAGGAGTTGTGACTAGAGTGACCAAAGTAAAAAAGGAGCTTAAAGATAAAAAATGTGCACATAGAGCCACAACCTCAATGATTAATAAGCCCGGTATCTACAATAGGTACGGGACAGTATATGAAATGGGGTCCACAATGGGTACGAGTCAACATCTAAAATGAGCCCGATATTTATAATGAATACGGGACAGTCAAATAGGTAATGATATGCTATGTTTGAGTACTTGTTGATGATATGAATGAGATGAAATGAATGGTAAGATTATCTTGAGTGGATATAATGATATGCTATGTTTGAGTACTTGTTGATGATATGAATGAGATGAAATGAATGGTAAGATTATCTTGAAATGATTATATGAAGTGTTTGTATTCATAATAAGCTTGTTGAAATATAATGAATACTACGATCAAGTTCTGAATTCTGAGTGATATGATATATGGGATTTGATTCTAAATGATGTGATATATTGATTGAATTATATTGTATACTTGTGATGTTTATGTCTGTTTGAGTGATTATATCAATGATGGTTCAATCATTGAGTTCACAAACTCATCAAAATTACATCATTGATTTTCAGGTTCAGAGGAGACCAAGCTAGTCTAGTTAAAGTAAGTTCTGCATTTGGATATGGGTCAGTATCGGGTTCAGTTGTACCTATAAATGTCTTAGTTACATTTTATCAAGGATTGTATCTTTCAAATGTTGTATATTTGACATGTGAATTTTAGAAATGTAATGAAATTTGGGACTGTATATGTTTGTGAATAAAAATGGAACAACATGAATATTGAAATGTTTTATGTTATGTGTGATGGATTAAAAAGGTAAAAAAAATGAATTGATTTAACCGTCTTAATGTGCCATTTTCGTATAGTATGTTTCCAAATACCCTTCGGTATGTCGAGTATATGCTATATGGGAGTGGTATGTTACATTGAAACTTTTGAATAACCTTCCAATTACTGCCCAATATAGTATCATTAAGGTAGAAAACTTGCTTCACTTAACTTGCAAGGACATAAGGGTCATTATCATACCATGCCTTACTAACATTGATTCTAGTAATATTCCCATTCACTTTCAGGTCAACAAGATTAAACCATTTGCACTTAAATAGAGCAATCATATTATCCTTAATATAATGTAGCTCTATTATTTTAGAGATGACATTGTAGAAGTCAATAAAATCATCCTTATAACATCACTCAATAACAACTCCATGATTTTGGCTACTAAGTTGACTGTCTTGATCTTGTCAATCATTGAGTAAGTTAATTAACATGTCAAAAGACTTGTTACTCCATTTATTATAAACCTTCAAATGCAATAACTAGACAAAAAAGATAGCTGTGACAATTTTAAGCAACCTGGATATAATTCTTCTTAAGCAACTTTCAATAACTTCTTAAAATTATCTTCTGTAATACTACCAATTATGTCAGGCATACCAATTTCACTCATATTCTCCATATAATTCTGATAATCCTCTAACATCTCACCAATCTCTTCATCACCATCATCATTAATATCATAATCTTCTAAATCATTATTGTTACTATGATCATAACTTGTACTAACGTTTCTACTACAACTTGCTTCCTTACGTTCTCCATGATAAAGCAATAGAGTATAGAATTTATCTATGCCTCGTATTAGCAAGTGATTATATATCATATCTTGAATTTGAAAGTCAACATTTAATTAATCGATGCATGGACAACGAATATGATATTCATCACTCATTTGATCTTTTACAAATTGCATGAAACTCTTAACTCCAACGTATTCAACAGACTATTTCCAATGAGACATCCAACTTTTATCCATCTAGATATACAAATAAAAGTAAATAACTAAGCCATTAAATGTAATCCTTGTTCTATATAGATAAATCAATTCAAACAAAACTAAGGTACATAGACTTGTGAATCGAGAAAAAAACTTCTCGTTATGACTCTTAGACTCATGGAATATTTCACCGATAAGCCTCATCAAAGTTACATCACGAGTTTCCAGCCTATATACCAACCTACAGGTTTATTATGCCTGAAATCATTCTGACATTCATAATGCCTATAGTCATTTTCAGATGATGAATTCCACTAGTAAACTTTAAACCATGCTTATTAAACACTTCTATAAATAAAAGACTTTTTTAGAGTGCTAAAACATTTTAAGCATAAAAAATTGTTCATATACATTCATCATTTATTTTCAACGTAAGAGGCAATTTGTCAAATATTTTAATACACCTACACAAGCAGAACACTCCCATCATTTATAATCAACGCAAAAGGCAATTTATTAAACACCTTACATGCATAAAAAATTCATCCCAAAAATTCATCCTAGCATCATAACCAAAATCATGTTTTTTTTCCCTTCCATTACTAACATTAATACATTTAATACAATTTCCAATCACAGACAACCATACCAACAAATAAAAATGAATATATTAAACCTTAATAAATCCAACATCACACAGTCATCCAAGAAGGCACAAAATAAACAAAAAATAAGCACCTGACAACGTACCTACATGAGGGAGAGAAGAAAGAACCAGACCAGAGAAGACAGAACCAACCACGAAGAAGAAGGTCACCCAAAGAAGATGGAAGGTCATTGGTATTAGGGAGAGAACGAAGAGCACAATAAACAAGCGAAAGAGGGAAAAAAGTGGGAAAAATGAAGGGGAGAGGGGGAGTCGGGGTATCTGTTAAATAAATACCAAAAAGAAAGACATTTTTGTCGACATTTAATTTTTTTAAAAAAACTTTCAATACATTTGGTGACACTTTCTACAACTGTCGTCATATGTCTGTACAGAGTCAAGCTTTTAGCGACTCTTACACATATTTGTCAGTAAATTTCATTTTTTGCGATGAACTTCTAAAACAATCACCAAAGCCTATCATTCTTTTACCGACTTTTTAGTAGTTCATCCCTAAATATAAGCTTTGGCGATGAACTTCTAAAATAATCTCCAAATCTTTATCCTTTGCACATTTTCTATTTTCCTTTAATATATAAATAAAATAAAATAGTTTACAATTTATATATAGTAAATAGAGTTTTGTGACACCATTTATATATTGTCAAATAATATATTTTAAAAGAGGTTAATAAGAAAATTTAATTTATTTTGAATTTTATATTTATAGAATTTTACCTTTGTAATATAAATTTTATAAAAAATATAACCCAATTTATAATTAGTAATTAGAGTTTTGTCACACCGTACAAAATTGTGAAATCATATATTTTAAAAGACATGAATAACCAAAATTTATTTATGTAATAAAAACTAATTTTTTGTTGTTTGTCATATAAATGTTTAAAATAACACTATTGTTAACTAAAATTATTTTTACACTTACAATCATTGTCAATAATATTTAATTATATTATTAAGAATATCATATTAATATTTAATAATGATTTCCATTGTTTACATTATTGTAATTATTTTTTAATTACATCGTAATACATATAATTATATATGGTAATTAATATAACGTTATCTTCATGTCATTACCATTTCATGAAGGTTATGAACATTGACGCCAAATGGTAAATTTATTCCTTGCATAATCGAAGACGACGTCATTTTGTTTAACAAGAAAAGACGTCGTTTTCTACTAAGTTATTAACACTGAAACGAACATCTCTTCATTTTTGTGTTAGTCGTCAACATTCCTCTTCATTCACTGTCCAATAAGCATCGCCCCCTCTATTGTGGTCATCTCCTGTGTTTTGGTTGTCACCGTCGAAGAAGCATCATTACCTATGTTGGTATTATTCTTCTTTTCTATTTTCTAACCCTCCTTGTGCTCTGTTTTACTGCTTTGCGTAATAGTTTATTGTGATTATTGTGTTCTGCCTATGGGGTATAGGTTTTTGTTTGCATTTGCGTGATTTGAAGATAATTTCTTGTGTTTTTGTGTTGGATGTGTATCAGTTAATGTTTTTTCCCACCTTTCATGTTTGTTTGACAAAAGCCTCCTAACTATTTGATGAAATGCTTAAATGAAGGCCACTTCTGTAATAGATGTTTATTTACACATTTACATTTGATTGTATGACTTATAGTACACAAATGTATCCATCAAAATGACTTTATTTAAACGTGAAATGAAGTTTTGATTACACATATCACTTAAAAGTCAAATGTTCAAAACCAAAAATATGGTCAATTGTATTTTTGTGTTACACATTACAATTAAAACTCAAAACTAACAACCTATTACTCTTATTCTTAAAGACCAAATCTTTTAACATACAAACATTTGAAAAAATATATATAATGGGTTTGTTAAGCTAATTATTAAGATAATTTAAAGCTAAATCATATCCTTATATAATGAAGTAACTAGCAAGGTAATTTAAAGCTAAATCCACTAAACATACTACATACACACTTAACATTCTTATCCTTATTATCATACGAAGTAGTCTCACTTGATGGATCATAAAATTAATACATTGCTAGAGTGTTGGAATATTAAAAAAAGAATTCTTCTATTGACTTTTCAGAATTAACTTGTTACCATTAATTCATCGTGAAATGTCGACATGGCGACTAATTTCTAATGGTAGAAATGAGTTCTGCTGGGAGGAATATGGAAAAATTGAACAAGATCAAGAACAAATTAATGTAGATCTAACCTCCTAATTAAACACTAATCACTCCTTGCCTTCCACGATCGATCTTCTTCTTTAAGGCTTTTGGTATCATCTAACTATCACCTCTCTTTCTTTATTATCAGTATCTCATTTTTTGTTATGAAGCAATTATATGAACATCTTATTGTATATAATATATGTTGTGTTAAACTCCCTAGAATATTTAAGAGAACATAGATGGAAATGCAGGCAGTGGTGATGTCCCAATGGTTCGTATGTTACTAGGGAAATTGGTTGTTTCGGGATATTGGTCGATTGTAAAAACTATGCCTATTCATCGTGGTGATCATAGAGTTTATCAGTTGGGTATGTATGTGTTCAAATTTGACTTCCTAATACCATTTGATTTAGCTTTGATTATTCTATTCTCTTCTGCAAATTAAGTTGATGGAAGAGAGTGTCAATTCACCAGACCATGAGGTTCGATGATCTTTAACTGTTTCCATTGATGGCTTGGAGCATGGAAGGAGGCTTTATGGGAATCTAGACATTAGAAACCCCTTCACCTTTTCTACTGACTCTAATGTTAATGGGAATCCAAACAAATAGTTATTTCTTTTCCTTTTCAATTGAATATTATGCATTGAACTTTATTTATTATTTTGTCTGTAAGAATTGGTAAACTTCTAATTAACATCCTGTACTACTTATCATATATATCTCATTATATTATATTGCTTACCATATTTCAATATTTATATGTAGTATTATTTTATTATTAATTAATATTAATGATTAAAAATAATGGTAGTTAACTTAATTTATGATATTTTGATCCTATATAACATTAAAATTTTAGATATGATTATCTTTTTATGTCCAAAATATATTTACTTCCCAAAATTTAAATAACCTACCATGTGTTTTTCAACATGTTTAAAACTTTCAAAACATTTTATAATTTTTAGATGCTCCATTCTATTTTCATGAAATTTTTGTATGAACGGAGGTGTAGTACTACTATGTATAATAGGCATTATTAAAGAATCATTTGTGTATAAATCCGTAGGATGGTATATATTTATAGAATCTGAATGCATTAGTTATTTAAAAAAATTTATAAACAAGACAAATGAAAAAAAAATGAAAAATCATATAGACCTCAAATATAATTAGGATTAATAATTACATTTAGCATTGAAAATTTATCTTTTTATCTTTTTTGTTTTTAAGAATATTGTCACTTATAATAATCCACTAAAATTTCTTAAAGAAGTTTTCATGCAACACGAAATATTTAGTCTGACTTTTTGGTAACGTTTCAATAATTCTTTGATAAAAGCCTTATAATTTATGGTGATTTACTCAATTGTCACACAACTTTGCCACATTACCAATGAAAAAAATATAAGTTGCAAAATGTTGTATATTTTGCCACAATTTATACTTATCGCCATGAAAAGTCTTCATTATGTTCAACATCTATCAATGATCAAGATAATTGTCGTTAAATTATATCGCATTTCCTGCGAAATAGAAAATTTGTTGTACAAAGTTCAAAGTTTAGCGACAAAATATCTAAACTGTCACAAAAAAATTGTTCCTCCTATGACAAACTCGAAGGATCGTCGTCAAATGATTTTTTTTCCTACGACTTTAGTTTTCGTCCCTAATAATTGCCTTTTGGCGACGATTTGTTTTTCTTCTCTAAATAAATCATAACCAAATGTCCCTTTTGTTTTAGCATGACTTTCGGCTACTTATAGGGTGTTCAATTATGTGTGATGGTTGGACAAATAAAATACAAGAGCCTATTATCAATTTTTTGTTTACTCTACAAAAAGGACAATGTTTTAACAGTCTATTGATATGCTTGGCCTTGTTAGAAATGTTGGTAATCTGTTTCAAATACTTGATGAAGTTGTGAATGAAGATGAGCCATAAAATATTGTTTAGTTCATTACTAATAATGATTCTGTTGACAAAGTAGCAAGAAGAAGATTACAAAGTTGGTATAATTCTTTTTATTGGATACGTTATGTTGTACATTGCATTGACCTAATGATAGAAAACATGGGAGGTGATAGATACTTTCTTATCATTGTTGAAACTGTACAAAAAGAAAAAAAAGTAACTAAGTTCATCTATAATTATGCATGGGTCATAAATTTAATAAGCAATGATTTCACTAATAGTAGGAATTTGTGTCATCCTGCTATTATAAGATTTCTAACTAATTTCTTATCACTTTCATAGTTTTCTTTTATGAAGAAGGAGTTGAGGTAAATTTCTATAAGTGATAAGCGGTTGCATCTTAGTATGCTAAGTCTAATGCTAGGTTAGAGGTTTATAAAACACTACAAGAAAATTATAAATTACTAATGGTAAAAATACCGTAGGCCATCAACTATAGAAAATCAATTCTCGTTGGTAAAATTGTAGGGAAAAATTGCATTTAGAGACAAATAAATTTTCCATCAATAAACATGGGGGAAATTATCTCGACAAATTTTCTAATAGAATATAGCAACGGAATAGCCATTTTCATTAGTAAATTTGCTTGGAATGCTTGGTGGCAAAAATAAACGTCAAGGTGTACCAACAAGACTGTATTCTGTTGATGATTTACCAATGAAAGAGTTATTCCGTCAGTAAAATTAAAACCTAAACACCATCATTAGCTTCGACTTTAACGTTTTTAATAAATCAAAAATTATGTCGTTTGGTTTAACACCAAACGATGTTGTTTTGCTTAAGCATTTAACCTACCCACGAAACCCCCTACCCTAGGGTTGATGCTCATTTTCTCCTCTCTTTTGTTTTCTCTTTTGTCGGCATCACCGTCCGTGCGTGCTTCAATTCCCTTCTGTCCATCCATCTTCCTCCTGCTGCATCCATCTTCTTCCTTCGCGTGTTTTGGTTCCCTTCTACATCTTCGTTCTATATCTTCGCATACTTCGATTCCCTTTTTGTAGTAGAAAAATTAGGATTATAACTTTAATTATCATAGTTGGGAATGATAATACAAGGTTAAAAATACATTTCATGTTTATTGGTGGGGTTTAATAAAGTTGACACCTATATACAAATCTTTAGTGTTACACCACCATTCATAAACATAATTTATGGATAGTTATCTTGAACTTCCTTCTCCCTTCTAATTAATAAGGGCCCATATATTATCATCACCTTTTAACATTGTAATATGGGTCACACGTCACATCATATCACAACCCATTCAAATAATTGCATTCAATTCTTAATCAATTTAATTTAATCTAACAAACCTTTCAACTAATAACTTAATCCATATAATTTAGTCTCTAACCATAGAAAAACCATCCTGTTTGAAAATGTATCATTTCATTTGTCTATCTAAAAGGTTAGAGTTACTATTATTTTTCCCTCTAAAAGTTACTTTGTTATTTTAAATTCATGTTCTTGGTTTTTGATAATTGATTTTGTTTCTATAGGAAAATTTTAAGGTGATAGAATAAGCTTCCTAAGATTAAGAACATTAGTTTTCTTTGGCAGGTAAGATTGTTGGCTTCTCCTCTTTCTATTAGTCATAATTATTTTCTTTTAGATTATAATGCATATTTAGTTCATTAGTATTTACGTCTTTATTAATATTTCATAATGTATTTTAATTTTGTGTATTTCTTGAATGATTCAAGGTTCAATACACTTTATTCCTTTGTGTTTCCTCGTATTGATCTTTTAATAACATGTACCGTAAGTTTGTAATAGAATTAATTGACCAATTTTACTGTCCTAGCCATTAAATGGTTAGTTTTTATTTCTAATGAATGTTTTAGGTTATTTTAAGTATAAATGAATTACATATGAATTATGGGATTGCTTGTATAATTACTATAATGCTACTTTTTTAATTTGTATAATTACTACAATTAGGACAATTGCTTGTATAATTTGGATTCATAGGACTAATTAACTTTGTCGTTTGGTCTTAATAATGCACTTAATATTTTTATGAAATTAATGAATTAAGTATTGTATACATATATAAGTAGGTTGTAGTTGTTTGTTTCATGATTTTACACCTTCCTATTTATATGTCTAACCTCTCTTTTTTTATGTAGGGAGTTAAAGTGTTTCCTGAATCGTATTGATATTAAGATAATAAAAATTCTACCTTAGGTGAGATACTCTTATTATACATTGTTATTAAGTTGAATTATAGAGATTGGATAACACTTTAAGCTAAGCATGTATACGTATTGATGGAATAAAACAACTATGGAATTTACATATGTTATGTGTTAGAATCGTGGCATAAGGAATGGCATCCTAGATCATTTGTTATAGTAGGTTCATATTTATATGTCATATGCACCATCTATGTTTATCTTTTATAATAGTATATTCGGAAGCACTTATGTAATCGTGTGTGTAACACACCACTCTCATAGGGCATATTTTTGAACGTATTGACGATATTCAAGAACATACTCTACGAGGATGGCAAGTTATAATAGACAAATTAAATCATTGCAAAAAATTTCTCAAACATAAACCAATATTTAGCAGTTAGTAAACATTAGGCCCATTTCATTATCATACATATTCAATCATAAATGTCATTCCACTGTACAATTCATAGGTACATTGCTCAATTGTTATAGAATACAATGTTTAATACAAAATGACTAAAAATAAATGCAGGTGCAAACTGATCCAGACCATTAGCTCATATTTAATGCAGTGACTATGCTCCAATTGGCCTAATTGGATATCTTCTTTAAACCTAAAAAGACACAATGCTTAGTGATTTTTACGAATTCAATTGAGTAACCATCCTCGATGGTTCACTCTTTTCATACAACACAACAATTCATGTTATCATAAAACTTACATCAACTTGATTATCATCAAGCAATATCATGAAACACTTTGTTCACAAATGTCACATTTCAAACATAAATCCATACAATTCATCATTACGCTACAATTTTGCAAAACACAATCATCGATAAATTATCACGTATTCATACAAGAAAATTCCTCAAAACAATGCAATCATTCAATTTATTCATATCATATATGAATGCAATGTTTATGAGACTTAAATTCATTTATTACATTGTTGTGACCGTGTGCTCTTTTCACTGTCCCGTATTCGTTGTGGATAGTAGACTCTTTCATACTGTCCCTTATCCGTTGGGGATACAGGGCTCAGTGAATACATTGAGCCTTAGGCTCTTTTCACAAATTTCTGAGCTTTAAGTTCTTTTTCATTGACGACATCAGTCACAACTTCCTTTATATTTCATGCATTAGAATGAAAAGCATTCCACAAATTCAATCATTATGCTCATTTAGTCACATTCACATTCTTTCTCATTCACATTTGTCATCAAACTTTTAGTCCGACATTCAACATTTAAGTTGAAAAACAAGTAGTCAATCACATTCACATTCAAATAGCACTTCCAATGTCTTATTCATACATCAAACTCCTTGGACATTTCATGTCTAGAATTTAGTACACATACATCATATATCAATTCAATTCAGTATCAAACAGAACAAATCAAGGTGAGACCATCTTAGGTTACTGATAGTATACTCCCGTATGTGCTATTGCTTAGATGGTCCAGCAATGTTGGAATGATGGTATACGTCTTGAGCGTCTAAATACATATACATTGTACACATTACTAACACGATCAATCAAATACATATTCAACTATGCACATTTATATATGCCATGTGCAATGCATGGTTAATGACTATCAAGGGTATGTTTCCTTAATCATAATTCATAATTGTTCAAACATTGTCACTCAAAATATGTCTTGTTAACACTTAGGTTAATACCTTAAATACACTTGATCATGCTTAATTCATTAACTATTCCTACTTTTTTCTGAAATCAGACTTTCGAGTCTACTTTCCATGATCATTATGACAAGGAAAATGGAGTATTTATGAAATACTTTCTTCTAAAAAATTGTTCCCATATGTCTTAAGTTTTTAATAACACTAAGATCATACAATTTGATTCAATATACTGAAAATTATGCTCTAAACATTGCAGACTGTGCTTATACTGCAATAGAACTCTTAACTCAACTTCAAATCAGATTTTGGAATAATTAGAGACAGAATTAAAATTCTATTTCTTCATAAAATTGTATCCAACCATCTCTAGTTTACTTTGAATCAAGAATCAACTCATTTGAAGATCTACAGATTAGGATATGACCAAAATACCAATGTATGTTCGGCGAAAGCACTACAGCTAACATATTACAGTAATTCTTCTTTCATTTTTTTTCCATATTGTTTTACACTTTATACCAAGATTAAATAGCCTCTCTATAGTTCATCAATTATACCTCTATTAGGCCTGAATCATTCTCCAATTCATCATCAATAACAGCTCTTATTCCAGTTCAAAATTATTCAATTAACAGCTCATAAAGTATTAAACCAGAAACTTTTACATTATTATGCATATAGTCCTAGTTCTTTCCCAATTCAAGAACATCAAATTAACATCTTTCTTTGGCATAAATCCACCTTCATTATACTTCAAATCCAGACCTAATTCATCCACAACTCAACCTATATCCCACGGTTTTCATATACCAAAAACAAAATAGAAACACTTCCAATTTCATGCAACATTTTCCAGCACCTATCTTCACCAATATCATATGCATTTCATTCCAATTCAAGTATCATTCTCATACCAGTTAACATGCCTTAAAGCTGAGATTGTTACTTACCTATTATATTTCCAATTGAACACAAAACTTCATATTAATCCAAGTCTCCAATCGTGCAAGATCAATCATGAACTCTAGGTGAAAACAGATTGTGCATAGTAATATGATGACCACTTTTGGCTGGTTCTTAACTATTTTATGAAGGATAAATGTCTAGCTTTTATGTAGAAATTAAGCAAGGATTAGATCAAAATGTAGAGAAGAAAGCTTGGAGTTAGTTTCGATGGAAAACAAGCAAGGAGGTGTAGAAAGATCAGACAGAAAGTTTGCCACCTAAATATAATGCACTGCAAGATGACTTCATCCTTCATTGACACATGTCATTTGGCATGTCTTGCATTTGTCCACTAAATATCCTACCATTTGTCTCTTAGCTATTGGTCCACATATCACACATTAATTGGTCCACTTTTCACTTTATAATTGGTCCACCTGTTAATTAATTAAAATCCAACTATCACTCATTTAACTATGTTAAATGTCACACAATTTTAGACTTAATCATCCTAATTTTCCTTGTGGCAATTAATCTTGTCACTTGGCATTTTTCCAAGACAAAATGTACATATTAAATTATCAATCTCCCAATTATGAAAATTCATTCCAAGTTGCTAATACTAATCTATTAGTTCTTGTCATTAGTAAACCAAAGTACAAGGCATTGGAAAAGCATATTCATATCTTATATTACCTTCTATTCTATACTCCGGAATATGTTCATTGAATGCCATTTATCTAAAATATGTTCATTGAATGCCATTTTTCTAACTCACAATTAATGTGTGTATGCTCATATTATACATTTGAAGACAATTATAAAATCATGTCATGGATGTACCAATTTTGTTCTATATCCTAACACCTATATGACTCATTAATCTAACTCTTTAAATCTCTCAATCATTTGAGAGATGGGATGCTACAATTCTCTCCTTCTTTAAGACATTTCGTCGTTGAAATGCTTAACTAACTGATTCATCATATAGGGTAATGTTGTCTCATATTTTTCTTAATCTTAAAAATAACTTCGTTTCTCGAATGATCTTCTCCTATCATTCAATTTCCTCATATTTCTTATCAACTTATCTAGATGTTTGACCATTATTACTGGCTTTTCCACACATTCAACTCATTTGCATTCTTAACTTCATGCATTGATCACACATCATCAAATCTAACTTGTATCTTCTAAAATTAATAGTATAGATATAGTGTGGACCTAGGTTCTTCTCTCAATAGCGATAACATTATCTCAAATTCATAAATCCAATAACGTAGTTGGATACTTTACAACAGATAAAACACATGCACTCTCTATCATATGTTCATTTTTCTTATGCCTGAGTTTCATATCTATCTGAATATATTATTTATTTCTGATTCGTTCAATATTCATTCGTTCAATATTTATTCCTAGCTGTGTAACTTTTGGTCTACTTAATATAATTCGGTCAAAGTCTTCATCAAAAGAAGATTTCTCTTCGCAATCATCTATACTGTTCACATAATCCTTATCAATCAACTATTTTCATCTTTTCTTTTCAACCATATTACCACAACAAAATCAATTACTATCATATCTTGCATGATCAGGATGTTTTTTATCTTAAAAACTCAATGAAGAGGTAGGCATGTCCATCTACTTTTATGCTTTAGTACGTACCATCAAGATTATTACATCTTATCCATAGATTTATTTTCAAGAAATCACCAATTTTTTTTATCTTAAGCTAATGATACTTTGATCTCAGTTGATTTTGGATAACATTCAAGGAGTATATGACCATACAAAGTTACTTCTTCACTCACATAATTCCATGCTTCCGCTGCATTACTTTGAGTCATCTTAAAATTTTAAGTATAGAATCCATGACTTAAGAGCATTCACTCTATCATAATCACTCCCTATACCATATCCCAAGTATATAATACAGATGTGCTTAGTAACATTATTTGCCAGGGTAATCACATTATCATATATGCATTCACAAATAACTGATTAACTTAATCTTAAGGAATTCTACACATATATCACTATCATTTATTTCACCTTCCACAAGTATGCTCTTTTTTCATTTAACACTCTAAGTTATGTAATCATCGTGAACTTCTGAACTTAATCCATTGATTTAATTATAAACTCGTAATTCAATAATCAAACAACCATATCAGTTTCATGTTCAACCTCTCAAGGTCATAATAAATTTTGATTTCTTCTAATCTTGCTTATTCACTGTCAATCTTGTCATTTATATTTGTATCTCTTTTTTTCCTCATTCAATCCACAAAACTATTTTCACATATATATATAGTAATTGAAAGTATATAACCGCAAATACAAATGCACTGAGTCTTTGTATGACAATCAGACTATATAGCAACTCTTATTTTAGAATCTACGCAAACTTTCATTTTCTTCCATTATGACAAATCATCATTCTTCTCATTATTCCTAATGGTTCAGAATCTTAACAAATGATCATGCATGTGACATATGTAAATGCACCTCTGACTAGGAATCAATTGCCACTGGATGCTATGACATATTTGAGATGCATATATCTTGACACATATTTTGAAAAATTGCCCATATAAGATACTAAATTTGGGCTCTGGTACCAAAATGTAACAGACCACTCTCATAGGGCATATTTTCAAATGTATCGATGATATTCAAGAACATATTCTACGAGGATGGCACTTTATAATAGATAAATCAAATCATTGCAAAAAAATTTCTCAAACATAAACACATATTTAGTAGTTAGTACACATTAGGCCCATTTCATTATCATACAGATTCAATCATAAATGTCATTACACTGTACAATTCACAGGTACATTGCTCAATTGATACGGAATATAATGTTTAATACAAAATAACTGAAAATAAATATAGGTGCAAACTGATCCTAACCACTAGCTCATATTCAATGCAATGACTATACTCTAATTGGCCTAATTGGATATCTTCTCTAAACCTGAAAAGCCACAATGCAATGTTGATGAGTTTTGTGAACTCAATTGAGTAACCATCTTCGATGGTTCACTTTTTCATACAACACAAAAATTCATTTTATCATAAAACTCACATCAACTTGATTATCATCAAGCAATATCATGAAACACTTTGTTCACAGATGTCACATTTCAAACACAAATCCATACAATTCATCATTACGCTACAATTTTGCAGAACACAATCATCAATAAATTATCACGTATTCATACAAGAAAAGTCCTCAAAACAATGTAATCATTCTGTTTATTCATATCATATATGAATGCAATATTTATGAGACTTAAATTCATTTATTACGTTGTTGTGACCGTATGCTCTTTTCACTGTCCCGTATCTGTTATGAATACCGAGCTCTTTCATACTGTCCCTTATCTGTTGGAAATACAGGGCTCATTGAACACATTGAGCCTTAAGATCTTTTCACAAATGTCTGAGCTTTAAGTTCTTTTTCACTAGCGACATGAGTCACAACTACCTTTATATTTCATGCATTGGAATGAAATGCATTCCACAAATTTAATCATTATGCTCATTTAGTCACATTCACATTCTTTCTCATTCACATTTTTCATCGAACTTTTAGTCCGACATTCAACATTTAAGTTGAGAAACAAGAAGTCAATCATATTCACATTCACATTCAAATAGCACTTCCAATGTTTTATTCATACATCAAACTCCTTGGACATTTCATGTCTAGAATTTAGTACACATACATCATATATCAATTCAATTCAGTATCAAATAGAACAAATCAAGGTGAGACCATCTTAGGTTACTCACAGTATGCTCCCGTATATGTTATTGTTTGGATGGTCCAACAATGTTGGAATGATGGCGTACGTCTTGAGCGTCTAAATACATATACATTGTACACATTACTAACTCGATTAATCAAATGCATATTCAACTATGCATATATATATATTCCATGTGCAATGTATGGTCAATGACTATCCAGGGTATGTTTCCTTAATCACAATTCATAATCGTTCAAACTTTGTCACTCAGTATATGTCTTGTTAACACTTAGGTTAATACCTTAAATACACTTGATCATGCTCAATTCATTAACCATTCCTACTTTTTTTTTCTCAAAACAGACTGTTGACCCCTGAATTTTTTTCTCTAATTAAGCATGATTTAAATAATTATAAGGTTTGGATAGGTTAATTTTAGGGAGTTAAATTTTTTTTAATGTCTATGTTAGTAGAATTCATTTCATGGGTTAGTTGAATTAAAGTGGTAAGAATGCACAAGGGCATTTTTTGCAAGTCACTTAAGGATAAAGAACCTAAGGCATGAAAGGAAGGGCAAAGTTGACTTTTTACCCTCATTAAAGGTATAAGTGGAAGAAGGAAAGTGTTGTATTGTGTATTGGAGGAAGAAAGACATGACTTGAAGATATAAAGAAGAAAAGAAACGAAAGTGAAGAGAGAAAGAGAGGAGAGTTCGGTTGTTTAAGAGAAAGGAAGGAAGATAGTTAGGGTTTCTTCATTTCTAAGCTTTCTAGAGAGATTTTGAGGTTGTTCAAGAAGAGAAAAAGAAAGAGGAAGAGAAGAGCTTCCATTTGAGCCAAACATCTATTCATTTAGAGAAGAGTTAAGGTAAGAGTATTTTTGATCTTTTAGATTTTTGGAAGGGTTTTGGTTCATGAAGCTTAGGAAATGCATGGGTTTACATTTTCTAGAATAAATTTTAGTGAATGTGCTTTATGGGTTCTCAAATTGGAAACCCTATTGAATTGGGATTTTTGCCATTGATGAAGGAAATCAAGAGAGACAAGAGGAACAAGAGGAGAGGCACATTTAAGCAAGTTCTTAAGCAAGGAAATTCAAGGTGGGTACATGTTTATAATAGAGTAAATAAGCCACTAAATGTTTTCTTTGAATCAAGGAAGTTTAAGGATTTCAATTGCATCATAAATGATGTATTTATTGTTTCTTGAATGAATTGAGAATTTGTTATATGTTTGATATATAAATTGTGTTCATTCGTGAAAAGACTTTGAAAATGAATTTTTGTGAAAAGGTAATATGTTTATGAAATCATGTTTTTGAAAATGGTTTTCGAAATATCTCATATTCATGAAAAACAAATTTTCAAGAATGTGTCATTTGGGTAAACAGTTTTCAATTCATGAATTACATATTATGTGAGTTTGGTGTAATCCATTCAAGTATGTCACGTGCACATTGGTCAAGTTAAAGGCTTCTCCCACCTACCCGTTAATGACACAGAGCTTCTTTATGGACTCCCTCAAGTTTACGTCTACGCAAAATCACTATGTAGGATTGCGATAGTACGTCAAGTTTACGACTACATAGGATCATTATGTGGAAATGTGTAGTTCATCATGTTTATGGATCCACCCAAACCATTCTGATATGCTTATGTGCTCAAGATATGTTGACAGGATTGATGCATACATGATTTGTCTTATTATGAATTTGGTTGAAAACTTGAGAACCATGTGTTTTATGAACTCAATGAGAATTTTCTATGACAAGTGAATGTTTTCAAAGGTTTTGCTTATTTTTCTATTATAAACTGTTACCCACGAACTTTCAAGCTCATCCCCTTTCCGTCCCATCTTCAGGTGAAGAAAATAAGTTTGAGTAACCAAGAATCAAGGAAGCATTCTACTTTTGCAATGCTTTTGTAAATTAAGTTAGATTTTGTAAAAGCAAGGCTTTAGTCACAATTTGAGAATTATTGGGTTTGGTATCTTTGGTATTTTGGATTTTGATACCGATAATGTAATGTGGCTTGGAAGGCCATTAAAGCTTTACAAACTAATATTTTTGTTGTAAATGGAATATGAATTGTGTATGGATTATGATGGTGATTTTGAACATGAATTGATGATATATA
>JANSVA010436785.1:0-18337 GCA_025504915.1 Erythroxylum reticulatum | reverse complement strand
TCAGAACACAAAAAAATATTGAATTTACCTCAATAAGAACAAAAGCTTCTTCTGCTTTTTTAGGCTTACAAGTAATTCTCCATGCACAACTCCAGCAGCCTCACACTGGACAATATGAAATAATGTTATCAAAAATTATTCTAATACCAAACAAGACTGCATAAAGCAGAATTATCTACGTTAACAACGTAGACAATGCAGGCTTTGCGTCTGCGTTTCACAACGCAGACGTCCCACAATACAGACGATGTCTACTTTTCCACAAAGCAGACGTCGTCTGCGTTGTTAACGTCTGTGTTGTGAAACACAACGCAGACGTTGTGAAACGCAGAGCAGACAGATGAGGGCAAATCAATAGTTGAATATAGGAGGAAAAAAACAAGACTAACCTGTGAGTTTTGGTTTGCGAAACTCTTGAGAGAAGGTAGAGTATGTTGTGTCATTGTAAACGGTAGAAAGAAAAGACGTGTGTAAACAAAAGTATATACGGAAGTGACGGAAAAATAACTACCCGAAAAAGCTAAAATTGGGAGCTTTTTCAAAAAAGCTCCCAATTTTGAAAAAGTTGTATTTTAGCTTTTGACAAAGCTATTTCTACTTTAGAAGTACTTTTAAAGTTTATAACCAAACACCCATTTTTTCTTAAAATGACTTTTGCGGTAGAAAAAGTGCTTTTAGACCCTCTAAAAGACGAACCAAACAAAGGCTAAGTGTTTGTTATTATGCTTCACTGAGATTCGGTGTAGTGAACAGAAAATCTGCAATTCACTGACATCTCTACAAAATAATAGTGGACATTTTAAATAGACAAACCAATATGAACAGAAAATCTGCAATTTACTGACGTCTCTACAAAATAATAGTGGACATTTTAATTAGACATACAAAATAATAGTGGACATTTTAATGTTTGTCTATTTAAAATGTCCACTATTATTTTGTAGAGACGTAAGTGAATTTTTCTTCAAATTTAATAAAAGTTCCTCTTCTTAAATTTTTCCGTTCTGTGTTTTTTTTAATATGGTTTGTTAATATATTAACAATATGGTATCAGTGTAAGGTTGCAAAATGACTTCTACTAGTGTCAATCTAAACTCATCTCAAAACCTCCATATTTTTATTGGATGAGGACTTTATTTATATCCTATGATTTATGGGATTTAGTTGAAAATGGTCTTGGTGATTTTGTAGATATGGAGGAAGGTATAAGGCTAACCATTGCTCAACGAAATGAGCTAAAAGAAAGGCAAAAGAAGGATGCTAAGGCATTATTTCTACTTCAATAGGCATTAGATAAAACCATTTTTCCTCGTGTTATGACAGCTACAACTTCAAAGACAGTTTGAGAATTACTTGAAGAAGAATATCAAGGTGCAAACAAAGTTGTCATAGTGAAGTTGCAAACTATGTGTAGAGAGTTTGATAATTTGCTGATGAAGTCGTGAGAATCCACTCAAGAATTCTTCTCAAGAGTTCTTTTGATTGTGAATCAAATTAGGGCATTTGGAGAAGAACTAACAGACCAGAAGGTTGTTGAGAGGGTGCTGCGAAGTCTTCCTTCCAAATTTGACCATGTTGTTACAGCAATTGAAGAGTCAAAAAATCTGTCAAATTACTTTATACAAGAGTTAATGTGGTCTTTCTAAGTGCATTAGTAGCGAATGAATAGGACAACAGAGACTTCTCTTTAGCAAGCCTTTCAATCAAAGCTTGATTTGAAGAAAACCTCCAATGATTCAGCAAGTCGCAGTCGTGGTAGATCATTTCATAGAAGAGTTAGAGAAAGAGGAAGGAATAATGGCCAACAAAGAAACTCTTCTAGTGGAGGTAATAGTTTTGATTTTGTTGCTTGTTCATATTGTGGTAGAACAAACCATGTTGATAAATATTGTTGGTATAAAAAGAAGCATAGTCAGAATAAAAATACTACTCAATGTCACTATTGCAAAAAATATGGGCATATTGAGAAGAATTATTCTAAAAAGGCTACTGAATGTTCAAATTCAAAAGATGAAAATGATGCTTCTAAGGAAAATTTGTTCTTTGCTTGTTTAACTGCTCACAAAGTTTTAACTAATGATGATTGGTATCTTGATAGTGGTTGTACTAACCATATGATTGGCAATAAAAAATTCTTTTTGAAAATTGATGAATCCATAAAGACTGAAGTAAGATTGGGTGACAATAACCGGGTTCAAGTATGTGGTATAGGCATCATTACTATTTTTACAAAATTTGGAAAGAAATTATTGCATGATGTAATGTATGTTCCTAGTTTGGCTCAAAATCTTGTTAGTATGGGTCAGTTAATGAAGATGGGTTGTTTAGTTGTCTTTGATGATGATAAGTGTATGATTTATGAAAATAAAAGTATGCAATTGCTTTATTCTACTCAAATGGGAGAGGATAAGATGTTTCCACTTGTATTTGCTACTACTCCTATTAGTGTTTTCAAAGCAACCAATAGTTATGATATTCTGCTTTGGCACCAAAGATTTGGTCATCATAACTTTAGTGGACTAACCTTGTTATCTAAAAAGAATATAGTAAGTGGCCTTCTAAAAGCTACTGGAGAAAGAAAGCTTTGTGAAGCTTGCATTGTTGGAAAGCATCATCGAGTCAAATTCCCTAAAAAAAGTTCATGGAGAGCTTCCAAACCTTTATTGTTGGTACATGTAGACACTTGTGGACCAATGCAAATACTTTTGTTGAGTGGTAGTAAGTACTTTTTACTCTTTATTGATGATTTTTGAAGAAAAAATTGGGTTTATTTTTTAAGAGAGAAGTCAGATGCTTTTGAATGTTTTAAAGAATTTAAAGCTACGGCTGAGAAAGAAAATGACTACCATATTTTGAAATTGCGGACTAATCGTGGTGGTGAGTTCAACTCCACAGAATTTGAAAATTTCTACAGCTTTTATGGCATCCAAAGACAATATACATTCAGTTATACACAACAACAAAATGGTGTTGTAGAGCGAAAAAAATAAAACAATTGTTGAAGCAGCTAGCTAGGAGCATGTTAAAGGAGAAAAACCTTCCTCAGAAATTTTGGGCTGAAGTTGTAGGGGTGATTATCTATCTTCTCAATATATTGCCAACTCAAGCTATTCAAGGGATGACTCCTTATAAAGTATGACATGAGTGTAAACCCAATGTAATTCACTTAAAAACATTTGGTTGTATTGGATATGCATTTGTACCTACTGAATTAAGAAGAAAACTAGATGAAGAGAGTAGGAAATGTATTTTTATCGACTATAACAAAGAAACTAAAGGCCATAGGTTGTTTGATCCAATTTTTGAGAAGCCAATTATTAGTCGTGATGTTGTCTTTAACGAAAATGATGCTTGAGATTGGAAAGATGTGAATGAGCACCCTAGTTATATGCTTGGAATTGATGATTATGAGCTAGTTACGTATATGAAAGCTTCTTATTCAGAATCTTCTTCATAATCAACTCCTATAAAGGTGAGAAGTTTGTTGAAATTTATGAATCTTGTCAATATGCTAGTCTTATTTCAGAACCTAGTAACTTTGAAGATGTAATCAAGAAAAGAGAATGGTGTGTAGCGATGGAAGAAAAGACCAAAGCAATTGAAAAGAACCAACCTGGACATTAGTAGATCTATCGGAAGGAAAAGAAGCAATCGGTCTCAAATGGATTTACAAATCCAAGTTCAATCCTGATGGCACTTTACAAAAGTATAAAGCATGGTTAGTAGCTAAAGGATATGCTCAAATTCTAGGTACTGACTTCACTAAAACTTACGCTCTTGTTGCTAGGTTTGATACTATTCGAACTCTTCTGGCTTTGGCTGCTAATAATGGCTGGAAAATCTTTTAGTTGGATGTAAAATTTGCATTTCTCAATGGTGAGTTGTTAGAAGATGTCTTTGTTGAAAAACCTAAAGGTTTTATTGTGAAAGATCTAGAGCACGAAGTGTATAAATTGCATAAGGCACTTTATGGGCTCAAACAAGCTCCAAGGGCTTAGTATAGCAAAATTGACGTTTATTTTACTGAAAACGGTTTTTAAAAGAGCCATAATGAACCTACACTCTATGTGAAAGTCCATGAAAGTGATATTTTGGCTGTCTGTTTATATGTGGATGACATGATTTATACTGGGAGTTCATAAAAAATAATAAACATGTTAAAGAGTCCATGATGCAAACCTTTAAAATGTCTGACCTTGGTTCATTGCATTATTTCTTGGGAATTGAAGTTGTTCAAGATTCATATGGTATTTTCATTTGTCAAAAGAAACATGCAGTGGATTTGTTAAAAAGAGCTAGAATGGAGATATGCAAAACTGTCAAGACTTCATTGAACATAAATGAGAAACTATGTTTGGATGATAGGGCTAAAAGGGTTGATGAGAAAATGTTCAGAAGCATTGTAGGAAGTTTTATGTATCTTACTCATACAAGACTTGATATTGGTTATTCAGTGGATCTTATTTCTTGTTTCATTCATAATCCAAGCAAGATTCACTTTGAAGAGGATTCTTCGATACATTAAAGGAACATCAAGCTTTGGCATCCAGTATTCAAAATCAAAATCAAATACTCTTGTCTCTTTTACTAACAATGATTGGGCTTCTAATGTAGATGATATGCAAAGCACAATAGGCTTTTGATTAATCTTGGTTCTGGAGCAATTTCATGGCCCTTCAAAAAATAAAAATATGTTGCACTTTCAAGCACTGAAGCAGAGTATGCAGCTACTGCAACTATAACTTGTCAAGTGGTTTAGTTGAGGACAATATTAGAAGATTTGAGGTAAGAGCAGAAGGAAGCAATTGTTATTTTCTGTGACAATAAATCAACTATTTTTTATCCAAAAATCTTGTCTAACAAAGGAGAACAAAGCATGTGGAGATCAAATTTGATTTCATCCATGATTTAGTTGCTAAAGGAATTGTTCAAATGCAAGATCTTAATATTGAGAACCAGCCAGCAGACATCCTAACCAAAGCATTATCGGAAACAAAGTTTAATCAATTTCGTGCCATGATGGGAGTTGAGGACATCCATCCTTGAATTAAGGGGTGGATTGTTGGGTTAATTCAAGCATTAAAAATGTGTTTTTTTGACTTGTTCTTTTTATGCTTTGTCGTTATCCCTATAGTTTAGGAATTGGTTATTATCTATTCTAGATTTTAAGGATGTGGAAGTGTTGCCCACTAATTGTTTGTTATTATGCTTCACTAAGATTCGATGTAGTGAATAAAAAATTTGCAACAAACCATATGGGTTTGTCTATTTAAAGTGTCCACTATTAATGCCCACCACGGAAGGATTGATGTCGATTGATGGTGTTTTCGATAGGTTTTTTGTTTTGGTGTGTTTTTGACCTTGAGGAATTAAAAAGGATGGAAATTTCGAATTCAACAATCAAGAAAATAAGGATACGCAAGTTTGATTTCTACGATACCTCTTGGAAACTTGTTCCAAGCAATCCTGATGATCAAAATAAAACCAAGAGAAACGAACAATTGACACGCCACAATTAGGAAAATAATTGATAAGTGAAAGATGATTCGAAAGGTAATAAGAACAAGAGAATAATGTTTCTCCCTATTGAAGCCGACGACACTCCAGCAATTCTGATCTAAAAGTTGTCTTCCAAAAATCCTAAAACATAAGTATTTATACCTAGGCTTAATGCTAAAAGACTTGGGCTTAAAATACATGGAAGCCCAAAATATAATTATAACTTAAAACAAGTCCAAAATAGAATAATAAAAACACGCTTAGGCCTGGTCCAATGCACTTCCAAGTTTGATCATAGGCGCGTCTCTCCTCTTAGGCTTAAGTGATGATAGCAGCCCAATACAATGGTCTTCAAGTCCCAAGTGAGTCTAATATACGGATTTGAGATAAATGAATCAATTTGGGCTGTGATTCAGATAGCTCTCCTCCAATAGGCTTGGTGCACTTCATCCTCTCTACAAATTAGCCCACATGCGTATAGAAAGCCTCCTTGAGTCTCTCGATCCTAGCTTTGGACATAGGTCTAACTGGAATGACAAGCTTGCCTTCGTCACGCACGCTATCTCCATGATGATTCTTACTTTTGCTCACATCAGTCCCTCCCTCCTCAAGAAGATCCGTCCTCAAATCTGAATCCATATCAAAAGTAGAAAGATCAGTAATATTAAAAGTTGTAGAAACAGAATACTCACCTGGTAGGTCAATCTTGTAGGCATTGTCATTTATCTTCTCCAACACCTGGAATGGACCATCACCCCTATGATCCAGAACAAAAACACTAGGCAAAGCATCAAGAGAGTTAGTGTCAGAAATTAAACACTCTCTGTATCTCACCACTGCTAGTGCTCTTTTCTCTCCAGTTACTCTCCTCAAGTCTTTTCTCTTAACAAACAAGCTCACTTTTCTCTCTTCTTTTCTCTCCCTGGACTTTTCTCTCCTGCATATCCTACTTTCTTTTCCTCACCTATGCAGTCACTCCCCATTGGGCCAATCTCTCTTTTCTTTTGGACCTCATTTCTCTCATCATTTTTCTTTATATCATTACCTAAACCCTCCTCTCTTTCCAAAGCTTTAACCTGGTCCAGGTAGATCTCATAAGGCGATAAAGGTAACAAAGTGAAGTTCTTGCCTTTGAACTTGAATGAGTACTTGTTTATGTACCCATCATGTGATACTCGCCTATCGAACTGCTAAGACCTCCCTAATAGCAAATGTCCTGCCTCCATAGTTATCACATCACACAACACCTCATCCTCATACCTCCCTACAGAAAATGACACCAGTACCTGTCTAGTCACTTTCACATCCGCACTATCATTAAACCACTGTAAATTATATGACTTCGGATGTTTCTTACATGTCAAGGCAGAAATTGGCTAAGGTATCGAATTTCAATTAGATTAGACACTAAAACTTGTAACAGTGGATTGATTTAAGATTTACTTGACTTAAGCGAGTCGAAGACAAAGTTTATAGGAATTCCCTTCTCATCTAAATCTGGGTTACCTACTCAGTTCATAGATAATTTGGAATAAAAGGCATTTAATATAAGAAGCCTAAAATTAAGTTTGTTAATCCTAAGTATTCTCATATAAGATTCTAAGGTTAGTCTACGCTTTAGTCTTAAGTATATTGATTGATTAATTTTTCGACAAATTAAATCCCATTGGTTATGACATTCAATCATATAAGGCCTTAATTTAGGTGGTCAAGTTAAATTAGGACTAAATATGCATTCAATCAAGCAAAAATAAACACCACAAAAGTTGTCCTATTCCAATATCAATCCTAACCTCAACCAAAAAGACTCATATATATTCATCAATATAACACAAATAATTGTCATAATATATATCTGCATTGATTAAATCCATAAAAATAAAAACAAATAAGGAATAAAAACAAATTAAATTCTAGCAAAACTGTGGATGTTAGGATTGAAAAACGTTCTCTATCTTCGTTCCTTTGCTCTCTTGCCAGATTCTCCTCTCTTTCATATGTTTTGATGTTTTAATAAAGGTTTCTGGTGCACCTTTATTCATGCAAACTCACACTATCTTCATCCCAGCTCTCTGCTACAGCCAGCTTCACTTTTTTACATGCAAACTTATGTTATCTTCATTCCAGCTCTCTGTCGCCGCCAGCCTTCTTCCTTTGTTCCTATCTTCTTTCGTTCCTATGTGTCGTACAACTCACACTGCTTTTATCTTCTCTTCTCTCTGTCACTGCCAACTTCCTCTATTCTCTTCTCCGTATTGAATATATATTCAGGTCTCCTTGGTCACCCTCTTTATTCACGTTTTAACCTATCATTCACACAAAAACCCCTTTTGACAACTTTTCTTGATTTATGCTTGTAGACATTCCAAATTCAATATATGCCTAAAATTAAAACAAATAACTCTTAATTAATGTAATTTAAACATTAAATGGATAAGAGTTTAGCAAACTATGTATCTAAAATCAATATAAAATTCCCATTAACAACACCCCCACACTTGAATTATTTTTTGTCCTTAAGCAACTTACTTAGATCATAACCAACATATTCTGTCATTTCATATTCAACGAAAATCAAATGTTTGCAATCCTTGGGAAACTCAAGTATCAAGCTACTACATATATCGTAATCTTTTCATCAATGCACATAAACAAAATCAAAGGTCGATATCTTTGATTAAAAGCATGGATAAAATTAAAATTGACTTTCCTCATGATATTCACTCATGTCACTCAACTGTATAAGGGTTGTGTTTCACCCAAAGCTTCCTCTAAGAGATTACACTACCATAGGCTTGCAAATTCACCTATTGTCTACTACATAGAGTACATGCCATCATGGATCAAAATTACTTTTACTAAGGGTTGTAATGGGGATTAGGCTAATATAAAGTAAAAAAGTTAAAGGCTACTCACAAGCATTAACAAAGCAGTAAGTAATATGGGACAATCAAAAAGAAATTCTGAGATGTGCAAATAGAAACACAGGACTTTAACTACTCATCACTATCCAATGCTACTGTTTGATCTTTTTCTTTCTTTTTTTGTTTTTTTTTATAGAACTAAACATAAAAGAAGATATTAGTATCACAAATCAACAATAATTCAGTAGATGTACCTCTAAAACATCTCAGAACAACATATAAAACAAAAGTCCCTAAGTCAAGGAAATCAAATACTTAGTACTTCATTCAACTTATGAAAGGGTTAGGCTAAAAAGTTTTCATGTGATTAATATGAAAACAAACAAGGTCAAAGGCTCAAAGGGGGTAGCAAGGAAAAAATGACTTGGTGTCATTTAAGCTAAAGGTTAAAAACAAAGAAGGCTTTATCATGTCCATAAAGCATGTAACTAGTAGTATTAAACAGGTTCAGATCAAGTTCTAAAGGTAATCCACATAAGGAAGCATCATATACAAAAAAGAAAATAAATGACTATAAGATGCAGTCATATGACTCAAGGCCTCACATGTGCCTAGATGAAAATTCATCAAACTCCATACATTGCCTCATTACTCAGCATTAGTTATTGACTAAGTTTATGCAATCAACTACTTCAATCAATCCACATGGTTCACTATCCTCTAAAGCTGCCTAATCCAAATTAACGCATACAATTCAATTCTCCTTCCAACAACTTTGACATTATTGTATAGTCAAATTCATTAAAAATGGGACCCAAGTTAGCTACCAAAAGAGTTGCAACCATTCAAGCATGTATCTCTCAACATCATCATCAATATCATAAACATCAGCATGCACATAATCTCAATCCACCCACACTTAATATGAACATTATCCCTAATGTTCAAGTAGCCAATAATCAAACATAAAGAGGGGAAAGAGGAATAAGAAACTTCCCTGAAATAGAATTAGACAAGAACTCTTTGTCACCAAACATGCAAAACCTAAAGAAAACATAAAACAAATCAAAGAAATGCTTTAAATTAGACAGAAATGCAAAGGAAACAATAAGAAAAGAAGAGAAAGAAATCTATAATCCTAGTGAAAGGCATGCATTGCAATCAAGGAGGTGAAGTGTCATAAAGAGACAATCGCTCCTCACAATTATCCCCAAACCTGGGCATATGTAATTTAGCTCGTTATCCATTTACCTTGAAGGGGTTTTCATTTACTCGTTTTACCTCAAGGACCAAAAAGAAGGAATTGATCACCTTGAATGGACCATACTACCTTGACTTAAGCTTTCCTGGAAAAAGACAAAGACAGGAGTTATAAATCAATACCTGGTCACCTACGACAGAGGATCTTCCTGTCATACTACTTCTTCACATGCTCCTTATACAACTTCGAATTGTTATAAGCATCCAAATGAAACTCTTCAAACTCGTGAAGCTGTATAAGCCTCTTAGCACCTACAGAAGACAAATCAAAGTTAAGAAATTTGGTGGTCTAGTATGCACAATGCTCTAACTCAAATTCAAGATGACAAGACTTGCCATACGCTATCCTGAATGGTGACATGCCCACGAGTGTCTTAAATGCAGTCTTATATACCCAAAATGCATCATCTAGCTTTAAAGACAAATCCCGCCTCAAAGCATTAACAGTTTTCTCTAGTATTTTCTTTAATTCCCTATTTGAGACTTCAACTTGCCCATTAGTTTGGGGGTGGTATAGAGTAGCAACCTTTGGGGTCACCCCATACTTAGCTAATAATGAATCAAAAAGTTTGTTGCAAAAATGCAACCCCCCATTACTAATGATAACCCTAGGTGTGACAAAACATGTAAAAAATTCTTCTTCAAAAACTTAACAATACTTCTAGACTTATTTATGGGCAATGCCTGTTGGACCCCGAACTTTTCTTAGAAGACTATAACTAATAAATGAGAGAGGTTCATATTTTTGCTTTGGTGCTTTTATTGGATAAGAGATTTCAAAATGGGAAGAATTAAGGTGAAAGTTAGAAGTAGAATGAAAACAAAAATGAAATTGAATTTGTGTAGTAAGTTGATGAAGAATATGTACATGTGTGTATGTTCTATTATTTGTGTTCATGATTAATCATGTATTAAAATTTCCTTATGGATGATATTGATTTGAAATGGAGATGAGAATGAAGAATAAATGAAGTAGAAAAGGTGATCTTGGTATGAATTGTGATAAAGAAAGATTGTGAAACAAAATGGGCAGTTGATTTGGAAAATTATTCAAGGAGTATACTTCAATCCTTTAGCCACAAATTTTTCTCTAGTTATCTAAACGAGATGATTCTTGATTTAGATTAAACTAGAAATATATGTATGCATTTCTTAAGAAGACATCAAATTTAAATTCTATCTTTAAGAATCACAAAGTTTGTTATGAAGTTGAGAACTGGGTGTAGTACATTGGATGAATGTAAAAACTCATATTCTGTATTCGAGGGAAAATTTGAATTAATCTAGGATTATTTAGGCAAATGTTCCTTCGAAATATTTGTAGATATTTCTTTTATCTTTTCAACGATATATAGCAGAAAATTTTTTGACATCGTAGCTGAAAGTTATGGTCCTTATAAGGGTAGATGTATCTTCTATAATTTGCTGACATATCTCCTTTTGTGTTTTACTGATGTGTCTTCTTCTATGTTTTGCTGACGTGTCTTCTTCTATGTTTTGATGATGCATCTTCTTCTATGTTTTGCTAACGTGTCTTCTTTTATGTTTTGTTAATGCATCTTCTTTTATGTTTTGCTAACGTGTCTTCTTCTATGTTTTGTTGACGCATCTTCATCTACATTTTGCTGACATATCTTCTTCTGTGTTTTGCTGATGCATCTTCTTCTCTGTTTTGCTGATGTGTCTTCTTTTGTGTTTTGCTAATGTGTCTTCTTCTGTTTTTTGCTGACGCGTCTTTTTCTATGTTTTGCTGACGTGTCTTCTTTTGTGTTTTGTTCACGCATCTTCTTCTATATTTTGCTGACGCATCTTCTTCTATGTTTTGCTTCTTCTACCTTTTTGCTTCTTCTGTGGTGACTTCATCTCCTTCTATGTTTTGCTTCTTCTGCCTTTTTTCTTCTTCTGTGATGGCGTCATCTTCTTCTATGTTTTGCTTCTTCTGCTTTTTCACCAGGCCTATATTCTATTCCATGTTTGACCCTCTATAAGATAGAATCTATTTTTTAGGTCTTCAATAAAGTTGTAGATCTTGAATTTCTCTTTATAACTGCATAAATAACACCTTAATCCAATATCTTTAGGGAAAGTTATAGCAATTTTGCCTATTCATTTGTCTTTTTCCATTAGTCTGCTTTTTCATTTGGCTTCGTCTATACCTATCTTCTGTTCCATTTTTGAGCCATCATAAGATAGAATATGTCTTTGATATCTTCATAAAAGTTGTATATCTTAAAGTTTTCTTTCAAAAAATATAAATAAAACCTTAATCCGATATCTATAGAGAAAGTTATAACAATTTTCCTTATTCATTTTTCTTTTTCCATTAGTCTGCTTTTTCATGTGGCTTCGTTTGTACCTATTTTCTGTTCCATTTCTGACCCTTTAGAAGATAGAATCTATCTTTGAGATCTTCGTTAAAGTTGTATATCTTGAAGTCCTTTTTGTAACCATCTAAAGAACATACAAATTTGATATCTTTGGGGAAAGTTATGGCAATTTTCCTCATTTGTCTACTTTTTCCTATTCGTCTGCTTTTTATTTGGTTTCATTTGTATCTACCTACTGGTCCATTTTGACCCTTCAGATGATAATATCTGACCTCAAGATCTTCTTCGAAGTTGTATATCTCAAATTCCAATTTGAAATCGTCCTAATATGATCTTAATCCAACATCTCTAGTGAAAGTTATGTCATTTGTCCCGAGATAAGTTCAACATGATTAAGGACTGAATCTTGTTTGATTCTTTCGGACATAAGTTTATTATCAGGCTCCAAATGAAGTGATTCTTGAACCCTTGGATTTCATAATGCTTTTATTTTACAGCTCCATGAAAGATTATAGATTCTAGTGCTGATTTGAAAAAAGATGGATTGAATCAAAATAAGGGTATCGGTAGGAAGAGTGGGAATTGGATATTTTACTAAACATGCTTTAGTATTTTGAATATATCTGGATCTATAGGATTCGAAATGAGATGGTTCTTATTTCAAGATAAACTAGAGACATGGAGATACAAAGGGTATGAAGAAGTTAAAATCGATTTCAGTCTATAGGACTTTCAATTTCTAGATGGAAGTTGGGTATAGTATATTGTTTCAGTCTAACAACGGTCTGAAATATTTAGGCCGCCCTAACTTTCAAATTTCTGAACCGAATTGATGGATTTTGATGTCCTTAGAAACTTAATACAATAGAGAAGATTTTTCTAGAATAAAATGTTATGCCAGAATGTTTAAGGGTGTTTTTGGCAAGACACTTAAGTATAAAGGACATAAGACATAAATGGAAGGACAAATATGACATTTCTCAATCATTAAGGGCATAATTGGAAGAAGTTTTATCTTGCATTTTTAGAAGAAAGAAGAACAAAAATTGAAGAGAAAAAGAAGAAATGTCATGGAAAAGAGATAGAAATACGAAGAGAAGAAGAGAAGGGGAGAAAGAAGAGAAAACAAGATAGGGTTTGACTTTTCTTAGTCCTCAAGAGAGATTTTGAGATTGTTCAAGAAAGGAAATAAGTAGAGGAAAAGAAGAGCTTCCCTTTGAGCTAAGGATCCCTTCATTTGGTAAAGAATGAAGGTAAAATCATTTTGAAACTTTTGGACTTTTGAAAGGATTTTAGTCCATGGAGTTTAGAAAATGCTTGGGTTTAAGTATTCTAGAACAAATTTTAGTGATTATGCATGAGGGATTTTCAATTGAAAACCCTATTGAGTGGGATTTTTGTTATTGTATAAAGGGATCAAAGAGGCAAGAGGAACAAGAGAAGAGGCATGTTTGAGCAAGGCTATAAGTAAGGAAATCAAGGTGGGTACATGTTTATAATAGAGTAAATAAGCCACTAAATGTGTTCTTTGAGTGTAGAAAGTTTAATGATTTTAAATTGCATCATAATTATTGCATTTATTGCTTCTTGAATGATAAGTGAAATTTTATATGTTTGCTATATGTTTTGTTTATGACTTGGGTTATTGATTTATGAAAAGACTTTGAAAATGATTCTTTTTAGAAAATATACATGTTTATGAAATCATGTTTTCAAGAATGGATTTTCAAGATAAATATAGCAAGTATATGAAAATGCAAGTTTTCAAGAAAATGTGCCATTTTGAGCAACAAGTTTACAAGATTTTGAAATATATGTGATATGTGCGTTTGTGGTAGTCCCTTAAGAATCGTCACGTGCATGTTGACCCAAGTATAGGCTTTTCCTGCTTGCCTGCTAGTGGCACGGAGCTCCTTCAAAGACTCCCTCAAGTTTACGACTACACAGGACCATTATATGGAAATGTGTAGTGTGTCATGTTTTGGACTTACGCAAACCATTCTGATGTGCTTATGTGTTTATGATTTGCGAATAAGTTGAAAAATGCATAAATTATGTAAGAATTTTGAGAAACATGTGTTTTATAGAGTCAATGAAAGTTTTCTATGGCAAGTAAAATTGTTTCAAAAGATTTTGCTTATCTTTTTATTATAAACTGTTGCCTACGAGCTTTCAAGCTCACCACATTCCTGCCCTCACCTCCAGGTGATAAGCAAGAGATGGAATGAAAGACAGTCAAGGCATCACTCCAAGTTTGCTTATGTTGTATTTTGAGTTAGTTTTGGAAAACACAAGGCTTTAGTCTCATTTTAAGAATTTGTAGTTCATGTAACTTTTGTATTTTGAGATTTCAGATTATATTGTAATGTGGCTTGAAAGTCCATTATAGCTTTGTAAAACCCTTTGTTTTGAGGGTATTAAAATGTGAATGATGAAAATTAGTTGTAAGTAATGTATTAAAGAGTATGATGAAGTAAATATTTGAGAGTCTTATGGTATTCCGCAAGAGTTGGACTTCGCATTTAGAAATAGGGTCCAACATGTTTGATATTAGAGCAAGAGTTGGGTTCCACAAGCGGGATCCAACATTAAAGTAATAGGTTTGTTTTGATGTTTGATTGTCATGGCCACGCCACCCTTATGGGATGATGCCTAATAAGGGTTAATGGAAATAACCTTATAGGGAAAAAAAATTTAGATCAAGTTTCATGCTTTCGTACATTTGTGGTTTCAACGTAAGGAGAGGAAATCGATGATGGTTAAGGAGACATAATTGGTTTATGCTCACATTATATGGTTCCGATTAAGAGTTGAGTTCTGGAAATGGTGCCTAACATTATCTAGGTCTAGGAGAAGGTATAATTGCTATCTCAGACTAAGAAGAAATAGATCCCATTAATTATACATAGGTTATTAATGATGTTGGTGCAGAAAAATGACTCAAGGTAATGGAATCAAAAATAGATTCCAAGTATACCAATGAAGTCTGGATCCTTGTAAATCTACCATCAGGTGTAAAATGTATAGGGTGTAAATGGATCTTCCAGAGGAAAAGAGGATCAGATGGAAAGGTAGAGACTTTTAAAGCTAAATTGGTAACTAAAGGTTATACTTAAAAAGAGGGTATAGAGTAAAACGGAAGATTTAGAATGAAAAGCCAACATAAAGGCAAAATAGTAATTTTACCCTTTATTGTGCGGATGGCTATAATATGGTTTATAATAGAGTTTGCAATTGGACATCTAATTTGAAACACGTGTTCTGATAATATTTAGTAATTCAAGAGCTCAGGTAATTGTCTTTAGTGGAATGACATTTAGTTAATAAGTTGGAATTAATTCTAATGAGATTAAATTAATTCCGGACTTATTAGAGCTTGAATTATATAAGCCCAATTAGATTCCCCACTTGGCTTATTGGAAGGTTATCAATGAATATAAGAATTAGATTCGGAATAATAATACCGGAACAATTTAGTTAAGAGTTAATTGAATTATGTTTTAAGCCTATGATTAAATGTTGGGCTTACTCTAATTAAGTGTTAATTAGAAGCTCAAAATGAACATTTAATATTGGGCTAGATTTTGGTTTGATTTAATTAATTAGATTAATTAAATAAAAACAAAGTTTGTAAAGACAAAAAAGGGAGGGCAAAAATCGAAACTACATGACATAGTTTTCGGTTTTATGTAGCTAAATTTTATGGCTGCACATTTAGCATTGGATTGCTAAATATAAGATGAGTTTTTATCATGCTTCATCATCATTAAATGGTTTAATGGTGTCTTCATTATATGGTTTAACAATCTTATCATTATATGGTTTAAATATAACATTTAGCCAAATCTATTGTGATTTTGTTTTAGATCCAACATAAATCGTTTCATGATAAGATCATTAAACCATATAATGAAGACGTCATTAAACAATTTAATGATGATGAAGCGTGATTAAAATCACCTTATATTTAGCACTTTAATGCTAAATGTGTAGCCATAAAATTTAGCTAAATAAAACTGAAAACTACATCAGGTAGTTTCGATTTTTGCCCTCCCTTTTTTGTCCTTACAAAATTTGTTTTAATTTAATCAACCTAATTAATAAAATTAAACCAAATTTCAGTGTAATATTAAATGTTCACTTTGGGCTTCTAATTAACACTAAATTAGAGTAATCCCAACATTTAATCATAGGCTTAAAACCCAATTCAATTAACTCTTAACTAAATTGTTCCGATATTATTATTCTGAATCTCATTCGGTCCTTCACTTTTTTTCTTTCAGGTAACCTCTATTTATATTTCTTACTTTTGGATTTATATAATTCAAGCTCCAATAAGCGCGAAATTAATTTTATCTTTTTAGAATTAATTCAAACTTATTAACTAAATGTCATTCCACCAAAGACAATTAGCTGAACTCTTGTATTACTAAAATACTATGAGAACAAATGTTTCAAATTAGATGTCCAATTGCAAACCCTATTATAGCCATCCACAAAATCAAGGGTAAAATTACCATTTTACCTTTATGTTGTTTTTTCCTTCTAAATCTCCCGTTTTACTTTATATTGTGATTAATACACAAGATCTCATCTTGTTGTTGAGACTTGATGGGTAGCTACTCCATCAAACTACTGGTGCTACTTTAAACACCAATCTCCATAAAACATCTAAAAGTGATGATATCACTATAAACTCTTTATTTTAATGAATGTTCCCTGATATATGTTTCAATTAATAATTTCAACATGCAGACAATGGATTGATACTCTGTAACTCAATCCACCTTCTCTGTCTTAAATTCAGCTCTTTCTGACTCAGTAAGTACTTAAGATTTTTATGGTCAGTAAAGATCCTCGTCTGAACCCTATACAGATAATGTTTCCAAATATTCAAGGCAAAAATCACTGCTACCAATTCCAAATCATGGGTCGGATAATGCAAGTCATAAAGCTTCAGCTGCCGTGAAGCGTAAGCTATCACCCTGTCTCCCTGCATCAATACACAACCCAGACCCTTTCTTGAGGCATCACTGTACATAGTGTAACCCTCATCTCCAGTCGACAAAATCAGAATTGGAGCACTTGTTAATCTGTGTTTGAGATCCTCAAAGCTTTTCTGACATTCCTCACTCTAGATAAATTTTTGGTTCTTCCTCAATAACTTTATCATCGGAGCTACTATCATAGAGAATCCTTCAACGAATCCCCAATAATATATCCTGCTAAACCCATAAAACTCCTTACCTCTGTTACTGTCTTGGGTGTATGCCAATTTACCATAACTTCAAACTTCCTTGGATCAACATGTACCCCATCTTTCGAAATCACATGCCCAAGGAATATCACCTTATGAAGTTAAAACTCATACTTGCTGAATTTAGCATAAAGTTCCCTCTTCCTCAATGTCTGCAACATAATCTTGAGATGCTCCTCATGTTCCCCTTCACTCTTGGAATACACCAAAATCATCGATAAACAATATGAAAAACTGATCTAGGTATTCCTTGAAGATCCTATTCATAAGATCCATAAAAGCAGCTGGAGCATTGGTTAGTCCAAAAGGCATAACTAAAAATTCATAATGCCTATAGCGTGTTCTGAAGGCTGTCTTGTTTACATTAGACTCCTTAATTTTGAGCTGATGATAGCCTAACCTGAGATCAATCTTGGAAAAGACCCTACCTCCCTGTAGCTAGTCAAACAGATCATCAATCTGGAGTAGAGGATACTTGTTCTTAATATTCACCTTATTGAGTCTTCAATAGTCAATGCACATGAGCCACGTTGCATGCTTCTTCTTAACAAACAAAACTGGCGTTTCCCTTGGTGATGAACTTGGCTTTATGTACCCCTTCTCTAACAGTTCTTCCAATTGTTCCTTTAGCTCCTTCAGCTTCGCTGGAGCCATTCTATAGGGCGGTATAGAAATGGATGCGGTTCTGGGAATCAAGTCGATGGCAAACTCGATTTCCGTCACTGGTGGCAAATCAGGTAAGTCCTCTGGGAACACATCTGGAAACTCTCTCACAATCGAAAAATCCTCCAACTTGCCTTCATTCACATCAGTGTCCACCATATGCGTCAAGAAGGCTGCATAACCTATCCTATCATTCTGTCTGCTAACAAAGTCAAAACAATCTTTGGAGATGGTGTCCTTCGGTCCCCTCTGAAGATCACCTTTTCATCATTACCAAGATCATACTCTACCTCTTTAAGGCCATAATCTAAGTTTACACAATATTTCTCGATGACGTCCATTCCCAGTATCACATCTAGGCCTTTCAACTCTAACGGTAGCAAATCTACCACAAGTTTAGCACCCTCAATAAACAATTCACAATCCTTATACACTTAACTTATTATCACCTTTCTCCCTAAGGGAGT
>JANSVA010436727.1:0-18342 GCA_025504915.1 Erythroxylum reticulatum | reverse complement strand
AATTGGGTATCTTTGAAGAAGTTATCCATTGAGATGATGAATTAAATGAGTTGAGAATTGGGAGTAAATGAAATATATTTTGTGTTTGAATAGTTTTGAGTGATCTTTTGAATTAATTGTGTGGAAATTAATATTTGGAAAATGACAGTAGAGAGAAGGAAAAAATGGGCTTGGTGAAGAAGATAAAGATTTTCGTGATAGAGAGAAAAAAAAGTGGTAGTTGCATATATGGGTTATGAACTAGAGTATTTCATTGAACAGCCCTAAGTCTTTTGGATATAACTTTTTCATCTGAACTCCAAATAACTTGAAACTTAGATCAATAGATTCCTAAGACATTTTTGTTTCTCTCCATAAACATTTAGATCTATCTTAATTAAATTTAAAGTGATTGATAGGATGAAAGCATGGAAGTCTGCTGGAATGTTATGAATTGGAATATTTTCATGAATATACTTCGGTATTCTGATTATAACTTGATATTTAGATTTACAAATAAGTTGATTATTAGTTACAATTAAACTAGAGATATAATTGTACAACTTTCTTGAAGGAGTTGAATTGTAATTCTGTCTCTAAGACTTTCAAATTTGGCATGAAACTGCATCTTAGCATAGGCTGTAGCATTACCAGGGACAGAAATCATATCCTGTGGTTATTGAATAAACTGTATTGATGTAGGCCGAATTAGATGGAGGTGTCTTCAAAAAAGTTGTATATTATTCTGTTATCTTTATATTCGTATAAAGTTTGAAATTTTTGGATTTCTGAGCTGAAAAATATGAGTTGTACAATTCGACGGTATAACTATGTACTAGCCAAATGTTCAAATATACACAGTATGTGATATTGTGAGCATAACTCATAGAATAACGAATCAAATTGAGTGATTTTGGTGTCAATAGAAACATAAGACACAGAGGAAAATTTTTGTAGAAGAGGGTATGACAAAATTATATCAATTTCACTCTCTAATTTAATGTGTACAGTAGACCTAAAAGTGTGTCTTGGAAAAATCTGAAGTGAGTCAATGAGAAAGGAATAGAGATTTTAATGGTTTTAGTAAGGCATAAACCTAATTATAAACTATACTTAGATGATTTTGATATGAAAATGAATTTGTGATAAAATTGATGGATAAATATCCGGGATTGTCATGAACATTCATTGTACATATTTCATTTCATACATGTGCATTATTAAACACTTATGGTTGTACAAATTGTGATATATATGTATGGTTTTTGATTTAAAGAAGCAACTGGAACGTCAACCTCCAGACATTGCCGAAATTTCCAGGCATTAGCTTCAAGAGCAACTTGTGAGTAACCTAGACGGTCTCACTTAAGTACTTGTTTGCTTAATTTTTATTTTGAAATGATTGAATGAATGCGGCTTGATTGTTGATTATGGACAGAAGGTCCGATGACTTTGAAATGTGGAATGTATATTGAAGTGTTGCTTGAATGTTAATGTGAAGAACTAAATGTGTTATGATATGATTGATTGAAAATGTGAGATAGATTCCATACATGAATGTATGATCAGATAATAGTAGTTGTGACCAGAGTAGCCACCGATTAGAGCTTAAAGCTTAACATGTGGAGCCTCGAGCTCAGATAGTGATTAAGAGCCTAAGGCTCGCTTTGTATAATGAGCCCTGTATCCTCATCAGATAAGGGATAGTTAGTAATGAGCCTGGTATCCAAAATAGATACGGGACAATCCAAGCACTCGGCCATAACAACGTAACAATTGGAGAAGTGTCTCATAAGCATTCCATATGCATTTTGATAAGTATGTTTGATTGATTGAAATGCAAAAATTTGCCTATGCTTAAGTGAAAATGTGATATTGATGTAAAGTGTAATTTTGTGAAATATTTGTTATGTGAAATGATGTGTTGCATGAATTGAGTGAACTATTAATGATGGTTATCTCACTGAGTTCGCAAAACTCACCAAAATTGCAACGTTGTCTTTTCAGGACCGAGAGATGACTCTAGCTACTCAGAGGCTTTACCAGCCGTGTAGATTGTGATTTGGCAAGAGAATTCATGGCTCAAAGGTCGATAAGTTGGGATTTTTGGATAGATTAGATAGACTTTATATATTTTCCTCTTATATGTAGTATTTTTGTACTAGGTTTTAATAATGTACATGTAGTAAGTGTTTAAAGATACAATGTAGACTTTCAGTTTTGTGAAGTGAAATGAGGAAAAAGTTGGTTTTAAAATATTGTGATTTTCTTATGATGCTTTATAAGTGAATAATGATATGATGCCATGTGAAGTGAATGTAGAGATCAAACATAGCTCACCTTTATCGTAGGATATGTACTGGAATGACCTCCAGGCGTCCAGGTTTGTACCCTACGGTAAGGGGGCATTACATATACATAGGCTCATCAATTTAATCATTCTACATGTCTCAGTATAATTGTCCATATTTCAATATTTTTCCTAGTCCAAAAATTCACCAAAAATTCTGAAATAATACTTATAGTCTCCAATTAAAATTTCACCACACATAATTCACAATTCACATTTTAAATTGCATTAATCAATCAATTATACCTGAAAAATGTCAATAAATTCGCGAATAATTATTTTAAAAGTTAACAATAAATATTCACATGTGTGTGAATATACAATGATGTATGAGCATGCAGTGCACTTCTAATTTATCACAGTATGCTCCATTCACAATTCTAGAGTCTAGCCCCGAACATGGGATGTTACAATTCTCCCCTCCTTAAAAAATTTCATCCTCAAAATTCTTACCTGATTGATGATACAGGTAGGGATATTGCGTTTTCATATGCTCTTTAGTTTCCCACGTTACTTCATCACTCAATTAATTTCTTCCACTTGACTATAGTCAATGGAATCATTCGAATTTCCAGTAGCCTATTTAGATATCATACTATCTTAACTATTTCCTCAATGAGATCATACTATCTCATGCTAATTTCAGTTTCTTCTTTCCTCGAATGATTTTCTCAATTCATTCAATTTCCACTATTTTCATAATAGCTTATTCTAATATTTGTTCGTTCATATTAATTTCTCTATATATTGCAATTTATTTCTAGTCTTAACTCTCTGAATTAATAACACATTCACCAAATGAAATTTGTATCTCCTGATCATATTTACATAGAATATAGTGTGAACTTAGTTCTCCTCATAGTAACAATAGTGTTACCTGATATTCTAGAATCCAATCACTTAATTGAATACCTTTCATCGGCAAGCTACATGTACTCTCTGTAGCATATTCAACCTATTGTACTTGAGTCTCTATTAGTAATGGAACTCTAATATTCACTCTTGATTCATTACTTATTCATTTCTGATTCGTTTCTTCATTGATCAATCTTAAAGTAATCCATTTGGTCTACTTAACTGAATTCAATGAAATTCTTCTTCAAAAGAAGATTTCTTGCTACCAAATCTATACTATTCATATAATATTTATCAATCAACTATTTTCATCCTTGTTTATCATTCATTCTTAATACCTTAAGAAGTTCAATTTCTGTACCATCAAGATCATTTCATCTTATTTGAAGATGTAGTTATGACAATTCTCCAATTACTAACATTCGCTAATGATACCTAGATTCCAATTAATGCTAAACAACATTTCCATTTTGGTGCCTTCCATGATCGGGGTGAAAAGGTTCATGATAGTGATTCATTTTACTCGAATTTATCATCTATAGTAACATCATTAATGATCTCAATCTATCCCCGATTGATCACTGTAAGCACTTTGATGTATTATTCTAAGTTATCTTTACATGGGGATCATAACTAACAACTATTTAACAAGTTATAGATTATTTCCTACATCATTTCCACATATATAATACATATGTGCTCATTATTCCCACTTTTCATGGTGATCCCATTTCAGATATGTACTTATAATACCAAATTAACTTAATGTTAGTAGCTTTTACGTAAGTTACTATAATTATCTCACCTTCTAATTATAATTATATTGTCATACATATGTATGTTCGCAATCAGTTCAAAATAGATGCATAATCTTCTTGAAATTCTGATCTCAATTTCATAGAGCACATTTACCAACAATAATTTCAAGTCCAAGTTTAACCTTTCAAGGTCATAGAAAATTTTAATTTCTTTCGACATAGCGTGTACACTTTAAATCTCATCACTCATATCTATATCACTACTTCCCTTAATCAATTCCTAACAATACATTCATATCTATTTCATATTCGGGGATACATCACCACAATATAATATTGATGTCATATACCATAATAGATCTGCCAATACAAATACGTTGAATCTTTATCTTTCATATGTAACCATATACTATTTCTCATTTCTAATCACATTTTGATAGATCATCATTCTTCACACTATTTTTATTATCTCAAACTTTTAACAAATACTCATGCGTCTGACTCATGTAAATGCAACTCAAACTGGGGATCAGCTGCTACTGTCTGCTATGACATGTCTAAAATGCATGTAACTTGACACATTTTTTGATAAACGCCCATGTAAGATACTAAATCTGGGCTTTGATATCAAAATGTAGCACCCCACTCTCATAGGACACGTACCTGACATCCTGAGTGATATCTGAGTACGAATCCCACAAGAGTGGCATGCTAAAATAGTCAATGGTTGAAACTTATTGCAAATTGTTTGAATCAATGTATGCAAATCTGGAAAATCAATAATCAATTTTGACCCAATTTATTTATAAATAATTTCAGTCACAAAAATTACAATCATTGTTGAACTCATTAGAGTTTCAGTAATTATTTGGGCCCATTATAGAACAAAACACTTGCAATCATAACAATCATAAAGTCATTTCATTATCAAATCATAAATGTAACGCTGAACGCTTTGAGCCCTTTTATGTTGTCCTGTATTTGGAGATACTACTATATATTGATATATACATGGTTGTGTATGATTTCAAATATGTATTTAAGTCCTTTGGATATATATGTAATGACTTACATTGTTATATGCCCTTACATGAACTTAGAGTTCATCGGTATGCGAAATTTTGGAGATTTCTGACATGTAAGCTTCTAAGTGTGTAAAACTGAGTCCATTGGATGGATATGACCATGATGGTTGAATTATATGTTTTATAACACCTTAGGAGTGATTAGACATAATTTCTAGACTTATTGGATACTTAGAAAGCTTAACTAGAAAAGTTGATATACATAAGAGCTTAATTGCAAATTGTTAAAAGTCAAAGGATTTAAACTTAATTTTTCAATTCTTGGAGGACTAATATGTAATTTTATAAAGTTAAGGGGATTAGTTATTATTTCCAAAAGTCCAAGGACCAAAATAAAAATAAAAGTTTTGGAGATTCCTAAACTTTGGGCTTAATTGCAAATTTAGGAAAGTTTGGAGGGTATAACGGTAATTTCATACAACCTAAGGGCAAAATCGTAAATTCACCATTTTTGGCCAAAGAAGAGTCAAAATTCTAGACTCTTCTTATGTATGGCCCTGCACCCCACCATTTAAGACTTAAACACTTTGTTTTAATAAAAAGAAAGGAGAAGAGAGGAGAAAAAGAAGGAAGTTTCGGCCATCACCATATTTCACCCTTCTTTTGGATTTTTCAACTCAAACCAAGGTGTTCCAAGCTAATTTGGGATCAAAGAACTCAAATATGCCTTTAGATTTCATAAATTCTCAAACGATTTGAAGATATCAATAAAGAAAAATACAGATAAATTTTGTCTCATCTCTCTCTACATTATGATTTTGAGTTTGGTGTTAAGATATGTTGTTCTCCATGCTTGAATATGCATGAAACATGGTTTAGATAAATGAAAAGAGTCATGGAGAGGGTTCTTGAACTTAAAACCAAAATTGTCCCCTTTAGGTGAAAGTTTGTGAAAATTTAAATATCTTTTGAAATTGATGGTTTAAATGAACTCTATGATGTTAATTATGTATGTATGAGGTGAATTGATGATGGAAAATGAGGAAGAAGTACATTAGAAGGAGGCTTTCAAGTGTATGCCTTTAGGTGTTTAATAAAATGTGTAAGTGAACTTAGCTTATGATTTAAGGATTTTGATGGTGTGCATTGGAAAGACGCGTTCATGTTTACTTAAGAGTAAACTTAAATTGTTGCTTAGATTGATAAATAATGGTCTAATTTGATTAGATAAAAATATGCTTAATTATGTTTTGAAATGAGTCACTATTGAATTAAAGGCATTAAATGCCTTAGAAAATGCAAAAGTAAAGCTAATGTGACTAGTAAGGAAGTAAACCTGTGAGAAGTTTAATGTTCAAATTCTATAGCTTATAGGGAGTGATATTGTGTTTTATGCACCTATGTGAAGGTATATAAATAGAAAATTTATGCTTAGGTAGTCATTTCATTGTATATCCTTTTTATGTATAAGGCTCGATAGTTGTGAATCAAGTAGCCCGTACCTAGGATTGTTGAAGTTAAGAGTGAGTATACCTTCTTTTAAGATGAGTTAGGAAAATCGTATTTCTTAAGTAGGATTAGAACATCCTAAGACAAGTATGATGACTGGTATGTGAATTTTGAACCTAGGCAACGTATGGTAGAATTGAATTTCAAATGGATGCTAATATGTTTAGGAATTTAATAAACGTCATTATTTTGAACAACTATGCATTTGTAAGTATAAAAGATAACTTTTATTGTATGAAATCATGTTTCAACATGGTTTTTAAAAGTAATATTTTTATTACATATTTTGAGAAATGTTATTGTTTTTAACAAATTTGAGTTTAAAGTTTAAAGTTTAAAGACTAATGCTTTATTTATGAAACTACATTTTTGAATAACTTTGCACTTGGATTGTAAAAGATAACTTTTATTGCATGAAATAATATTTTGGAATCTATATAAGTATAACCGAGTCATGTATTCTGCATGTATTTGTTCTCTTTGGCTTAGAGCCATGGTACGTTTTTATTTTATCGGTTGGATCGATAAATAAAAATATGATGCTTTACTTATTTTTTGTACTTAATTTTTGTATATGATTTTGGTGATTGGTGAGGAGATGATTAGCCAATCGTGTGCTGGGCATAACTAATTAAAGAACCCCTGTACCCTTGACAATGGTACATGAAAGCTGAGTCGCCGTATCGACACCTTTTTATGGGACTCGCAGGTGATTCTACACCTAAGGTTTGGACACTGACGAGGTCATCACCTAGGGTCATAATGCTCTTGTCAACTATAGTTTCGACTCACTATAGATGAAAGTCGAGCCAACATCGAGGATTGGTGGGTGTGCACATTAGTTTGGTCGACTAGTGGTGTCACACATAATTGTTTTGATGTATTTTGATAATTGTTTTCTGACAAGATTTGATGTATACATATGATGTTTTTTATGCTTTGTGTACTGGAATTTAAACTTATGTTCATCGTACGAGTGAATTAATAGGCTAGGCCTATATGGCCCCTAACAAGTATGCAATGTGTCATAAGCTAGGCCTATGTGATTTTACGAGTTGTATGTTCACTTTATGGGTTATTTATACTGTCTTGGTGTGTATCGAGTCTTATTTACATGATATGCTTTTCCTGCTCACTAAGTACATAATGTACTCACCCCCTTCCTCTTTCCAACCATGCAGGTTAATTTAGTGAGTTTGAAGCTCTGAGTGGATCGTGTGGTCTTTTGGCATTTTTTGGGTATTACCACACGTGGGTAGCTTCTTATTTTTTACCTTTTTTGTCTAGTGGCTCATGAGCTGTGTTTAAGTAGATATGCTTTATGTTTTGTAAGATAGCTTTTGGTTGCCTTGTATTTTATAAATGACTTTATATATGAATCTTTTGATGATGTGGTTGAGATTGCCTTGAGTGGGCTTTAAGTCATGAACTTGTGGTTGATTGTGAATATAGAAGTCTGTTTGAAATTGTTTTCAGGTTTTGGGAATTTTCAAATATAACCGTTGTGCTGCAAATTGTTTTTAAAATAAATAAATTCAGTTAGCATTGTATGGTTGGATTAAGGATAGCGTGAGTGTCCTTAGTCTAGTTATACGACAGTTGTCATAGGCCTGATGTGGTACCAGGTCGTGACAATTAAATTGGTATCAGAGCCATGGTTATTACATTTTTCAAAGTGTTATCTTTGTTTTCAAAAAGTTCATGACCCTTAGGAGTCGAGTCTTGATGTTGAAAGCTTTTGGTCGAGAAGTTGAGTCTCGGATCGTTAAGTTGATGTCCTTAATGGTCGGATGATTTTGAACTTGATCAGAGTAATTGTCAACATTCCTTGGGGTGTTTGGAATATTGGATAAGCTAGGCTTAGCCCGATTTATTTTATTAAATAATGTCTTTTCTTTGATTTTATAGTGATAGCATGGTTGGACGAGGAAAGGGAAGGCATCGTAACATTAGACCTACGTGAGCCAAGCTAGAGGAATATGGCACTGAAGCAGTCGTAGAACTCGTGGTTGCTAGCTCTTCGACTCATTAGCAGCCTCATACCGTAACACCACCTATAGTAGTGCAGCCAGATTTACCACCAGTGTTGAGGGAGGCTCTGTAGCCGGTGATGACATGGTGGGCAAAGTATACTGCACAGCAATAGCTTGGGGCTGGAGCGCCATAGATGACACCACAAGTACTACCACCACAGTAGCTAGTAGTGGTACCTAGTTCTACGCCAGGGCAACACCCGATGCTTGAAATCTCAGGGTATATCAAAGAGGCAAAGAATCTCGAGTGTGGTACTTTTAATGGGCACGGTGATGATACCAAAACCAAATGTTGGATGAGACAGACTGTAGAAACATTTCATGATGTGGGGCTGTCTGATGAGACTAAACTGAAGGTGGTGATCCGATTATTGGAGGGTGATGCTAAAGTTTGGTGGGAAAATATCTAGGGACCTTACTGTAATTAAATAACCTGGAGAGATTTTATTAGTGAATTTAACGAACAATACTATACCCAATTTGATCGAGATTTGAAGAAGGTTGCCTTCTTTACACTGACACAGGGAAATAGGTCAGTTTATGAGTTTGAGACAGAGTTGGAAGAGTTCGCCACCTATGTACCTGAATTTATGGCAAATGAAGAGAATCTGTGTGTTCAGTTTGAGACTGGACTGCATTTGGCTATCTGAGAGAAGATGACGGTTACCCCCACTACGACATTCAGAGAGATGGTACAATTGGCCAAGAGAGTTGAGAAGTTGGTAAAGGAGTGCGAGAGATAGTGGGAGGGAAAGAACCAAAAAAGGAAGGGAGGAGGTTCCTTCAGCCAGCAACCTAAGAGGAGCCGCAATAGTTTAGCTCCGAGTAGTACTGGAGGTACTGCATCATCAGCTGTCCACTTACTGTCACCACGACCAGGAGGCCAAAGCACTACCCTACTACTAGCTCTATTTCTAGCTCTATTTCTTGAGCTCGATCATATCTGTCTGAACAGTGTAGAAACTGCAGGAAGGTACATTCAAGTAAGTGTATAGAGCCAAGAAAGTGTTTTCAGTGTGGAGAGATAGAGCACATGAGGAGAGATTGTCCACAGTTGGTTTGGACTTTTACTCGAGGAGAGAGATTGTCCACAGTTGGTTGGACTTTTACTCGAGGAGATAGCTTGGTACAACCAGTGAAACATAGAGGGGAGACTATTAGAGCAGGTGCTCAGTCTTCTGGATCTACACAGAGGACTAGTGTGGGTAGCAATACACCTCCAACTAGTTAGGAACGCCCAACTTCTTGAGCTCAAACACGAGTTTATGTAATGACCGAAGAGGATATTTGAGCCAATTCGAACACAATTACAGGTATTTTTTCGAATGAATACTTCTTTGTTGTTGTATTGTTATATTTTGATGCATGTTTTGTATAGTATTGGTAAATTGTTAAATAGTATGACTACTAACCTATGGGGTTATAAGGTGTTATATTTGTTCTCGATAAAGATGCTAAAGTGTTGATCGACACTAGCGAACAAAGGTCTTTTATCAGTGTGAGCTTCACTTAAGATATTCGTCATCCCCTATAGCTGTTAGATCCTCCTCTCATTATAGTCACTCCTCTTGGAGAGCAAGTGGCTTATGATAAAGTATATACAACTTATGAGATAAAGATCGATGATGCCATGTTAGAGGCAGGTCTTATTCCCTTTGATCTCTAGGATTTTGAGATGATATTGGGGACTGACTGGCTACAGAAGTATCGCGGTAGGGTTGACTATTTGAAGAAAGAGGTGGAGTTTGAACCTCAAGATGGAGTTCCCATCAAATTTACTAGTGACCAACGAGTATTTCCGAGTTGTTTAATATCAATGATCAAAGATAAGAGTTTGATTCGTCAAGGGTGCTAGGCATTCCTTACACATGTGATTAACACTCTGATATAGAGCGTTGAATTTGGTGATGTTCCTATTGTGTGCAAGTTCCCCGATGTTTTTCCAGAAGAGTTGGCTGGGTTGCCACCTGATTGGGAATTTGATTTCACTATTAACGTGACCCCAGGGATGACACCAATATCTATAACATGTTATCGTATGGCACCAGTAGAATTGAAAGAGTTGAAGATTCAAATACAAGAGTTATTAGACAAGGGATTCATCAGACCAAGTCATTCACCATGGGGAGCACCAATATTAGTTATCAAAAAGAAGGATGGGACCCTATGCTTACGTGTTGATTATCGACAGTTAAACAGGGTTACCCAAGATTGATAATTTATTTGATCAGTTAAGAGGAGTTACAATATTCTCAAAGATAGATATGAGGTCTGGGTACCATCAGTTAAAGATTGATGAGAAAGATGCACAGAAGACTGCTTTTTGGACGAGGTAAGGGCATTATGTATTTTTAATGATGCCGTTCAGATTGAAAAATGCACCTGCAGTAATTATGGATTTCATGAACAGGGTGTTCCATCTTTATATAGATCAGTTTATCATAGCCTTCATTTATGATCTTCTAATTTACTCTAAGGATGAAGAGGAGCATGCTAGACATCTCTGGATTGTGCAACAAATACTTCACAAAAGACAGTTGTATAAGAAAATTTCAAAATGTGAATTTTGCCTGAGGGAGATAGGATTCCTTGGGCATGTGGTATCAGTGTTGGACCCCGTTTTAGGAGCCTAACTATCTGTGAGTGTGTGTATTTTCTTTTAGGGTTATTTCCATGAACCCTCATTAGCTAACAGTGGTTCATCTTCATTGTCTGATACCATGATTGTTGGGCACCAATTTTAAACCGTTCCTATACTAAAGTAGTATTATGTGGTCAAATTCCATCCAGAAATTTAAATTCCTAGAGACTAAACTAGAATTTGATTTCTTTATCTGTTTGTATCCTTATGTCTCTAGTTTATATTGAAATAAGAATCATCTCATTCGGAGCTCTACAAATCAAGATATCATTAAAACACCGAAGTATGTTCAGTAAAATATCCTATTTATACTTTTCCAACTGATACCCTTACTTTCTTTCCATAAATATTTTTAAAATCAAAACCAAAGACTTATCAATTTATATGGAGAGATAGAGAAATGTGTTAGAAATCCATTGGTTTAAAAATCAGGTCATTTGGAGGTTGGATGACAAACTTATAGCTAAAAGAGTCAAACATGTTCAGAGCTAGAATACCCTTCGGGTGCGATCGTGAGGAGCAATGGTGCAACCGCAAGGATGAAGGTGCACTTGCAAGGAAAACGTGTGCGATCACAAGGGGAAAGGTTCAATCACGAGGAGGGAAGGTGCGATCGCAAAGGTGCTTAGTGCGATCACGACCGAAGTTGTCCTGCCTATACATGCTATGCAATATCACTAACTTCAACGATCATAACTTTCAATTCTGATGTCACAAAATTACGTGCTATATACCGTTGGAAATCTAGAAAGTTAAGCTACAAATATCTAGAAGACAACTTTGCCTAATTCAGGCTAAATTAGTCCATATTGTCCTCCAAAGTTAGAATACCAATTTTACCCTTATGAATATCTTGAAGATGAAATGTACAAAATGGGAAAATCATGAGCAAACGAAATATATTTCATTAACCTCAAAAGATAAGTGTTTTACAAAGATTTAATGGAATTTCAAGACACAATACATCCTTGGTTTCATAATCCAAAATACAAAATAAACAAAATATATATGAGCGAATATGAACTAAAAATGCTACTAAAGTCTTGGGTTTTACATAAACTACTTGAAAATACATCAAGATGCAATTTTTGAGTGATGCCATGCCTCTCGGTTACTCGATCTCTTGCTCGTCACTTGAAGATGGGACGGAATGGGGGTGAGCTTAAAGCTCGTGGGTAGTAGTTTAAAACAGAAAAATAAGCAAAACCTTTGAAATGTTCATTTTTCGATACAAAGTTCTAATTAAATTCATAAAACATATCGTTCTCAAATTCATAACCAAAAATTCAAAAACTACAAATCATGTATGCATCAATCTTATTAACATACCATAAGCATATAAGCACATTATAATGATTTGGGTAGATCCATAAATATGATGAACTACACATTTCTACATAATGGTCCTATGTAGTTGCAAACTTGACGTACTATTATAATTCCATATAGTGGTTCATGAAGGAGCTCTGTGCTACTAGCGGGTAGGTGGGAAAAGCCTTTAACTTGGTCAACGTGCACGTGACATACTTAAATGGACTACACCAAGCCCACATAACATATGATTCATGAACTGAAAACGGTTTACCTAAAACACACATTTTGGAAACTTGTTTTTCATGAATATGAGATATTTCGAAACGAATTTTCGAAAAAATGATTTTATAAATATGTTATTATTTAAAAATCATTTTCAAAGTCTTTTCATAAATCGTCTACAAAATTCATATATCAAATATATAGCAATTTCTCAATTCATTTAAGAAGCAATAAAAGCAACATTTATGATACGATTTAAATCATTAACTTCCTTGATTAAAAAAAAAACATTAGTGGCTTATTTACTCTATTATAAACATATACCCACCTTAAGTTTCTTGCCTAAGAAATTGGCTTAAGGAGGTCTTTCCTCTTACTCCTCTTGCCTCTCTTGATTTCATTCATAAATGACAAAATTCCTATTCAATAGGAATTCAAATTGGACAGACCAAAGAAACATATGCATAAAATTGATCCTAGTATACTTAAACCAATGCATTTCCTAAGCTTTATGAACCAAAACCCTTCCAAAAATGCAAAAGATTAAGTAAGACCTTACCTTGAATCTTCACCAAATGAAGAGATTATTGGCTCAAAAGAAAGCTCTTATCTTCCTCTACCTTGTTCCCTTTGCACAACCTTAAAATCCTTCTAGGAAGCTTAGAAAAGATGAAACCCTAGCTCAACTCTCTTCTTTCCTCTCAAACCATCGAAACCTCACTTATTCTCTTCTTGTTTTCGTATTTTCTCTTCTTCCTTCTCTAATTTTGTTTTTTTTCTTCCTTCTCAAGAGCAAGACACATTTACCTTTTCCCATTTTACCCTTAATGAGTGTCAAAAGTCCATTTTGGCCTTCATTTATGCCTTATGTCTTTTAACCTTATGTTAGCTTCCAAAAATACCCTTCAATCTTCTTACTACTTTAATACGACTAAACCATATAATAAAATCCTACTAACACTTGACATAATAATTACTCTAAAAATTTTAATCATCGAAACCTTATAATCAATTTAAACCATGCTTAATTCACTAGAAAAAAATTAGGAGCCAACATTTCTCCCCCATTTAAAAGAAATTTCATCCTCAAAATTCTTACTTGAGTTATTAAAGAGATACGGATACTTCTCCTTCATGGCCTCTAAAGGCTACCATATGGGCTCTTCTACAGAATGGTTTCTCCACAGGACTTTAACTAGTTGAGCTATCTTATTCCCAAGGAACTTTTCCTTAGTATCCAGGATCTCCACTGGAGTTTCCTTATAAGTCAAATCATCTCTCAACCGAACCTCAGTAGTTTGAATAATATGATAGGGATCCGATCTATACTTCCTTAATATGGAAACATGAAAAATATTATGATTTGGAGACAATTCTAGCGGCAACGCTAACATATAGGCTAGTGGTATAATCCACTCAATGATCTCGTAAGGACCCATGTATCTCAGGCTCAACTTGCCCTCCTTGTTAAACCTTGTGACTCTCCAAGAAGACTTCTTAAGAAAGAATTTCTCATTGACTTTGTACTCCATCTCCTTTCAGTGTGCATTAGTATAGCTCTTCATTATATTCTGAGTTGCCTTCAGCCGTTGCTTAACTAAGTTGACCTTGTCCACTATCATCTGAAGTAACTCTTGCCTATCAGTTTCCTTTCTTCTTCTTCATCCCAGCATATCAAAGTTCTACATCTCTTTCCATACAGTGCTTCATAAGGAGCCATCTGAATGCTTGAGTGCTACGAATTATTGTAAGCAAATTTGACCAATGGTAAATTCTCGTCCCAAACTCTTTTGAAATCCATCATACATGCCCTGAGCATTCCCTCAAGGGTCCGAATGGTCCTCTTAGATTGACCATCTATTTGAGGATGGAAAGAAATGTTGAAATTCTCCCAAAGCCTCTTGTAAGCTTCCCAGAATCTCAAAGTAAATCGAGAATCTCTGTCAGAAACTATAGAATTTGGAATCCCATACAGTCTCACTATCTAATCAATATATCTCTTTGCTAGTACATGCAGAGAATCATTCTGTTTAATTGCTAGAAAATGAGTTGACTTCATCAAACGATCAACAATAACCCATATAACATCATCATCTTACTAGTTTTGGGCAAACCCATCAGAAAATCCAGGGTTACCCTTTGCCATTTCCACTCAAGAATGGACAATGGCCTTAACTTGTTTAAAGGTGCCTAGTGTTCAGCCTTGACTTGCTGACACACTAGACATTTTCTTGCATATTTTGCTACATCCTTCTTCGTGCCTTTCTATAAGAAATGCTCTCTCAAATCTCGGAACATACTGGTGCTATCTGGGTGCATGGCATAAGGTGCATTGTGTGCCTCATCAAGTTTCTCATCCTTTACTTCCTTGAAATTAGGGATACAGAGTCTGTTTCCTATAACCATAAGTCCATCATCCCTCACTACCATTTTAGATTTCTTACCATTCTGAATTTCTTCTTGCAGTTTGTTTAATTCTACATCCTCTGCTTGTAACTTCTTAACCTTCTCCCTGAGTATCGATCTCACTCTGAAATTAGCAATGATACAATAAGGCTTCTCCTGTGTCAAACTTATTTTTAATTTAGCCATCTCTATCAACAACCGCAAATAAATTTTCTGAACATTGGCTATGGAGGATTTCCTACTCAAGGCATCCGCCACTACATTTGCCCTTCCTGGATGATACTCAATCAACAAATCATAATCCTTAATTAACTTTAACCATCTTCTCTATCCCAAATTCAGTTCCTTTTGGATCAACAAATACTTGAGACTTTTATGATTCGTAAAGATCCTTATCTGAACTCCATACAAATAATGTCTCCAAATCTTCAGGACAAAAACTATTGTTGCCAATTCTAGATCATGAGTCGGGTAATTTAACTTGTAAGGCTTTAGTTTTCATGAAGTAAGAGCTATCACCCTGTCTCCTTGCATCAACATATAACCCAAACCATTTTTTTGAAGCATCACTGTAAACTGTATAACCCTCATCTCTTGTGGGCAAAGTCAGAATTGGAGCACTTGTCAATTTTTTCTTAAGTTTTTCAAAGCTCTTCTAACATTCATCACTCTAGATAAACTTTTGATTCTTTCTCAATAACTTGGTCATCGTAGTTGCTATTATAGAGAATCCTTCCATAAACCTCCTATAATAGCCTGCCAATCCCAAAAAACTTCTCACTTCTATCACTATATTTAGTGTATGCCAGTTTATCACTGCTTCAACTTTTGTCGAATCAATATTTACTCCATCTTCTGAAATCACATGTCCAAGGAATACCACCCTATGAAGCTAAAACTCACACTTGCTGAATTTGGCATAAAGTTCCTTCTCCCTTAGTGTCTGCACCACTATCTTAAGATGTCCCTCATATTCCTGTTCACTCTTGGAATTGACCAAAATGTCATCTATAAACACTATGAAAAATCTATCCAGATACTCCTTAAAGACCCTATTCATAAGATCTATGAATGCATTTGGAGCATTGATCAATTCGGAGGGTATGACCAGAAACTCATAATGCCCATAACGTGTTCTGAAGGTTGTCTTTTTCACATCAGACTCCCTAATTCTGAGCTTATGATAGCCAGACCTGAGGTCAATTTTGGAAAACACCCTTGCTTCTTGCAGTTACTCAAACAGATCATCAATCTGGGGCAGAGGATACTTGTTCTTAATAGTCACCTTATTGAGTCTCTGATAATCAATACACATCCGCCACGTTCCATCCTTATTCTTAACAAACAGAACAGACACTCCCTATGATGACGAACTTGGCCTTATTAACCCTTCTCGAATAGTTCATCCAACTATTCCTTGAGCTCCTTCAGTTTAGCTAGAGTCATTATATTTGGTGGTATAGAAATGGGTGCATTTTTGGGAATCAAGTCGATGGCAAACTCAATTTCCCTCACCGGTGTCAAACTAGGTAAATCCTCCAAAAGAACATATAAAAAATCCATCACAATCGAAAAATTCTCTAACTTCCCTTCATTCGCTTCAGTGTCCACGACATGTGCCAAGAAGGCTTTACACCCTTTTCTTATCATCCTATCAGTTAACAAAGCTAAAATCATTCTAGGTGACGGTGTCCTTCGGTCTCCTCTAAAAATCACTCTCACCATTGCCAAGATCAAATTCTAACTCCTTGAGAGTACATTATAACTTTGCACAATATTTCTCCATAGCATCCATTCTTAGTATAACATCAAGACCTTTCAACTCCAAAGGTAATAAATCCACTACCAGTCTAGCACCCTCAATAAACAGTTCATAATCTCTAAACACTTAACTTATTAACACATTCCTCCCTAAAGGAGTACTAACAATCAACAAACTATCCAATGGCACCAATTTATCATCATGTAAAATCATGCTTGTAGAAACAAATAAATGCGTGGAGCCAGAATCAATCAATACATATACTGTAGAATTAAATAAATAAGCCATACTAGTGACAACTTTAGGTTCCACTGTAGCTTCCTCCCTGATCATGGAAAACACCCCTGCCTGTGTCTAACCCTTTGACTTTCCTAGAGGAATAACTCTCCTTATAGCTCCAGAACTGCCCACCTAAGTGACTGATTTGGTTCCCATTATTTCTTCTCTCCTCGGGTATGTAATTGCGACCCCTCTTGTTTTAGTACCTAGGGACAATCTCTGATCATGTGTCCCCTCTCCCCACATCGAAAGCATGCTCCAAGTAACTTGAAGCAGTCTCCTTTATGAAGTTTCCTACAATGCTCACATTGGGGGTTTGTGTATTTACTCCTCCCCATCTTTCCAGTGCCTCCCATATTTGAGGCTTACTTTGAAAATGCCTTTGCTTGCTTATTCTTAACAGAGCCACTACTTCCCACTTCATTATGTGTGTGGTAACTCCTTGTACTCCTCTCAACCAATGGAGCACTCATTCCCTTATTGGAAGACTGCTCCTGGTTCTTCCTCTTCTTATTCACTTCATATTTTATAATCTCCAGTTTCTCAGCCTGGAGTGCAGTATCTACCAACTGTAGGTAGTCACAAAAGTTGTGGATCAATACCTTCTCCATGATTGCCAAATAAAGTCCTCCTTTAAATTTGTGGCACTTATCCTCCTCATTTGCAACAATGTTAGCTGCACACTATGAAAATTGGGTAAACTTTAGCTTATACTCACTCACACTCATGTCCCTTTATGTGAGATTCAAGAATTATCTAACCTTCTCTTAGATATAGGCCCTTGGAAGGTACTTCTTCCTGAAGACTTCCAGAAAGTCTCTCCATGTCAATACTGGTGGTATGACCTGATTGTGGGGCACTAATTCCCACCAGTGTAGTGCATTCTCGTCATCTGAGCACTTCATTTGGATCAGGACTCTCTCGGTCCTCTTCATCCAAGCTTCAGCCTTTTTGGGATTGGTAGTCCCATTGAAATCCATAGCCCTATACTTGTGGAGCTTATCATACTATCCACTCCTCTCCACCAAAGCTGATCTCGGAACTTGTGAACCTTGACCCATGGTATATGTAAAAGCCTGAGCAAAGGCTTGAAAGAAATGCAGATCCATAGGGTTTCCTTAAGGCATAGGAGGAGGCGGTGGAGGCACCTCATGTTACACAGTAGGTTCCTCAGAATTTGAAGCAAAATGTGTCCCCGCATGTTGTGGG
>JANSVA010436718.1:0-18343 GCA_025504915.1 Erythroxylum reticulatum | reverse complement strand
AATACACAATTCAACCCCCCTTCTTGTGCATTTTGTCTATTGAACGTAAAGTCTATATTAACACGTGATTAACTTCACTGAGATGAGTTTTGATTATGAGAATAATCTTGTGATGAGATTGATGGAAAAATACCCGGGGTTATCATGAATATGCATTGTACATATTTCATTTCATACATGTGCATGATTAAGCACTTATGATTGTACAAATTGTGATATTGTTTATGTTAATTGATATAGAGGAGCAACTGGAACGTCAACCCCCAGACGTTGCTGGAACTTCCAGGCATTAGCTTCAGGAGTAACCTGTTAGTAATCTAGATGGTCTCACTTAATTACTTGATTGCTTAATTTATGTTTTAAATGATAATTGAATGTGTTTAATTATGGATTCCAAACAGAAGGTCCAATGAATATGAATGGGGATTGAGATATTGAAGTGCTATTTGAACATGAATGTGAAGACCTAAGTGCTTTATAATGTGAGTGATTGTGGTACATGCATTCCATACATGAATGCATAATCAGATAATGGCAGTTATAATCAGAGTAGCCATCGATCAGAGCTTAAAACTCCAAGAGTGAAAAGAGTCTCCAGCTCAAACAGTGATTAAGAGCCTAAGGCTCATTATGTATAATGAGCCCTGTATCCTCATCAGATAAGGGACAGTTAGTAATGAGCCCGGTATCCAAAATAGATACGAGACTGTTCAGGCACTCGGTCATAACAAGGTAATAATTAGAAAGTGTCTTATAAGCATGTCATATGCATTTTTATCAAGTATGTCTGATTGATTGAAAGGTTGAATTTGCTTATGCCTAAGTGAAATTGTGATATTATGTAAAGTGCAGTATGTGATTATATCTTATGTGAATTGTTGTGATGCATGAATTGAGTGAACCATCGATGATGGTTACCTTATTTAGTTCTCAAAACTCACCAAAATTGTAACATCGTCTTTTCAGGACTGAGAGACGAATCTAGCTACTGAGAGGCTCTACCAGCTATGTAGATTGTGATTGGCAAGAGAAGTCATGGCTCAAAGGTCAGTCAGCTGGGATTTTTGACAGACTAGATAGACTTTGAATATTTTCCTCTTTCATGTAGCACTTTTGTATTAGGTTTTGATGATGTACATGTAGTAAAGGTTGGAAAGACAATGTAGACCTTCGGTTTTGTGCAATGAAATAAGGAAAAAGAATTGATTTTAAAATATTTTGATTTTCTTATGATGCTTTTATAAATGACTTACAATATCATGCCATGTGAAGTGAGTGTAGTGATCGAACGTAGCTCTCCTTATCGTAGGATATGTACCAAAATGACCTCCTAACGTTCTGGTATGTATCCTGCGATAAGGGGGCGCTACAATTAATGATTATTTAATTAGATTATAATGTGAATTATGAATTATGTGTTTTAAGATTTAGAGAGTATATTTATTGACTCAAAGTTTTTAGTGAAAATTTGTTAAAATTTTAAAATTTTAATGGTATATTGGACTGAGAAAAATGCCAAATGGCAGAACAATTGATGAATAGTAGTAGAAATAAATGTCAAATGACAGTAGAAATTTTAATATATGACATTAAGATTTAATGACTTATGTCATTAAAAATTGGGAGACAATTGGAGACAAATTAGAACATCCCATTCCCCTATTAAGAGTTAAAATCCAAAAATATGGTACATGTGAAATTAATGAGCGATTAAGAAAATTGCATTTTCATGCTCAAGCATATTGTTACCATACGTACACGTGAATTTGAATTTTTGCACACAATAAAATGACTGTACATGCATTCGTTGACATTCTGGGTATAATTGTTTATAAATGTGATTATATTGAGAATTGTGGTTTTTATATGTTGAAAATTGATTTGGAGAGTGTATTTAGTGATTTAAATTTTTTGATGAATTTTGGACAAATTTCTGAAAATTTAGGTAAGTTTTGGACTAGGAAAAATGTCAAGTAGCAAAATAAATGATAAATGGTAGTAGAATTTACTGTCAATTGGCAATGAAAAATTTGATAAATAACTTGGAGATTTATTTACAAGTGTCGTTGAAAATTGAGAGTCAATTAGATTAGAAATTGGAGGCAAAATGGACTAGTTAAATAAAAGACCAAGAAGGGACCATAAGAAAGTGACACGTGGCAAGTGACATGTGTCACTTGCCATACCACTTTTTTAAATCACAATATTTATTAAGTGAAAGACCCTCCTTTGGTCTTTCACTTGCTATTTTCTCTTCCTTTCGTTAGCTTCATTTCTTCATCTTCTTATTCTTCTCTTCTCTTCTCCCAACTCACGAAACTCACCAATCCTCACAACTTGTGATTTTATGCCATCTCCTTCATTTCTTTCCTCAACATCTTTATTCTCTCTTCTTCTTCTCAAAAGAAAAACGTAATCTCTTCTTCATAAATGAAGATGATATTGGGCTGTTTGGGAGTTAGGGTTACGTGATCTTCAAAGTTTGAAGCTAAAACAAGTAAGTGATTTATTAAGGATCTTTATGGTTTATTTTATAAACATATTTATGATGATAATTAGGGATAGCTTGATGGGTTAACAGAGTTGAAAATATGACAAAACATTGATTAATTTATAGACATGTTTTGATTATTATTTTTTTGTGTTGTGATTAATGATAGATTATATACTGTTTATAAATGATTAATAGTGAAAATGGTGATTGAATAAGAGCTGAAAGTGGACAAACGAAGAGATGTGTTTGTGACCTATTTTGTGTACATGATGAGTGATAATTTGTGATTTTTTAAAGGCGTGTTTTAAAGATGGATTGGTTGTGAAAATGATGTTTTAACGAGAATTGGAAGTTGATGGATATGGAGATGAGTATATGAAATGTTTTGTGATAATGGATGAGTGTAGAAATGAGATTGAAGGAGTGATTCAAATATGCTATATTTCTAGTTAATGACCATATATGGACTGTGAATTATTTATGGGTGATAATGAGTTGAAATAGAGTTGATAATGAGGAGTAAATGAAGTGGAAAAGGGTGATTGCTGTACAAGTTATGTTAGGTAAAAAATCTGAAAAGTTCGAAGATGATTGACTGAGTATGCTTCAGTCTTTTAGCCATAACTTTTTCTCTAGTTATCCAAATAAGATGATTATTAATTTGGATTAAACTAGAGACATGTAACTAAATTTAAATTAAGACATAAAATTAAAATTATGTCTTTAAGAGTCTCAAAAATTGACATAAACTTGGGAACTGGATGCAGTACACTGTTGGATGACTGTATATTTTGTGTTCTGACTTCAGGGGAAACACTATATTAATATAGGAATATTTTGACTAAATTGTATTCATAAAAGTTGTATATCCTTATTTTATCTTTACAACGGTATAAAGTATGAAAATTTTGGATATCTTAGTTGAGAGATATGATCATTTTCAGTTAATAATGTTGCACATAATGTATAAAAGCCTCTGTTGCGATCACAAGGAAGGACAGGTGTGATCCCGCACCCTAGGAGTAGCCTCGGGTGCAATCACAACAAGGAAAGGTGCAACCATACCTTGGGAATAGGCTCGGGTGCGATCACAGCAAGGAGAGCTGCGATCGCATCTCGTTACTTCACTCATGTTCTGCTTCCTGAAGGGTGTTCCAATTCTAAACATGTCTGATTCTCTTGGCCATAACTTTTGAATCTGACCTCCAAATAAAGTGATTCTTAAACCAATAGATTCCTAACACATTTTTATATCTCTCTATAAAAATTGGTTGCATTATGAATTTATTTTTAAAATATTGATTGTAAGAAAGTGAGGGAATCTGTTAGAATAGTATGAGCAGGTATGATTTTACTCAACATGTTTGGGTATTTTGTTTATATCTTATTCTGTAGTCATCCTAATGAGACGATTTTTTATTTGTAAAAAACTAGAGGAATAGGGATATAAAATATCTAAGAGGTTGAATTTTGATTCAATCTCTAAGACTTTCAATTTCTAGATAGAATTTGAGTATGGCGTATTGTTTTAAAATGAGAACAGTTAAAAAATATTTGGAGTATAAATTTGAAAATACTAAACCAAATTAAATGATTTTGGTGTCATTAGAAACTTAAGATAATGGGAAAATTTTTTCTGGAAGAAAATGTTGCCAAATTATTTCGTTTACATTGTATAATAGATCGTGGAAAATCAACCCGAAGGTTTGGAATTTTGAAGAATTTATAAGAATAAATGAGAGTTTGGATAATGTGTGATCTTATAATGATGGAATAACATTATTGAATGACTTGTTAATATCAAAGTTCCAAATGTATAAGTTTGTTTGGGAATAAAAATATTCATATGATTAAAGTTGTGATTCAAAAAAGAGTAGTAAAGTGTATCAAGTTAAAGTGAATGAGAAATTGTTATTTATGAGAGCAAATAATGCTACAAATGAAAGGACGAGTAATTGAGTTATAAAATGCGAATATGGATATAGTGTAAGATTTGAAAATATACCTGGGATTTTCATTGAGCATGCATTGTAATTACTTTGTATACACAATTATGCATAAATAAATGCTTACAATTGTGCAAAGTTATTAATGTTATGTACAATGTGTATATTGCATAATTTGGAGGTGTAGAATAAATGTCCGTATTCAGATGTTTCTAGAATTGGAAACAAATGCTAATCTGGAATATACTGTGAGTTGACCTAGATGGTCTTACTTTATTGTTTATTTATTTATATTATGAATTTTGCGATTATGAATGAGATGTGAATGTGATTATTCTAATCTCGGATAGTAAATGTCCAAGGAGTTTGCTAAATGTAAAGATATCAAGGTGCTACTTGTATGTGAATTTGGTGAAATAAGTGATACATGATTTGATATGCATATGAATGAAAAAGTGATTCTCAACTTAATTGTTGAATGCTAGACTAAGGTCCGATGATAAGTGAAAATTGATCATATGCGATTGATGCATTTCATTACATGACTGCTTGAAAGATAAAGACAGTTGTGATCGGAGTAGCCACCGAAATAGAGCTTAAAACTCATACTGTGAAAAAGAGCCTAGAGCTCAAAAAGTGTATAAGAGCCAAAGGCTCACCATGTAAAATGAGCCCGGTATCCCCAACGGATATGGGACAGTTATTTTTAAGCCTAATATCCACAATAGATACGGGACAGTTAGGCATTTGGTCATAACAAAGTAATAAATAAAAAGTGAGTCTCATATGCACTACATATGCACAATATGAATGATTATAATGTGTTGAATGTAAAATGTCAAATGATGGATTAAGTGTATATGATTATCAAATAAATGATGTGAATTGTGTGTTATGTGATCGAGCAAGCCATCGAGGATGGTCACTCATTAAGTTCGCAAAACTAACCCAAAATTTGTAAATATTTTTCAGGCTCATAATAGTACCCATTAGGCAAATGGGAGTATACCTACTACATGCAAGTGATAGATAGAGGTCGAGATCATTTCACGCCTACATATGTATTTTATTGTTTTACATCAAAATGCGTATTCACAAAAGTCGTACAATGTGTTTGTAAATGATTTTTAAATGTAATAACATTATGACTATAAGTATTTGTATTTGAAATAGGCCCAAGTGACTATTGAATTACTGATAAATTGAATAATAAGTGTAACATTGCGATTGATAGTGTTTTTGAATAAAATAGGTTCGATTTGCTTATTGATTTTCTGACATATGTGTGTAGTATTTTGAAAATTTTTGACTGGCTGGCTATTCTAGCATGCCACCCTCATGGGTTACATACTTGGATATCACTTAGAATGTCGGGTACGTGTCTTGCGGGAGTGGGGTGCTACACAAATGGACTAGTTAATAAAAGACTAAGAAGAGACCTTAAGAGAGTAACATGTGGCAAATGACAAGTGTCACTTGCCACACCACATGTTTAAGTCACGAATTTATTAAGTGAAAGACCATATTTTGGGTCTTTCACTTGCTAAACACGATTCATGCTTCTCTCATCTCCATCTTCTTCATTTTCTTCATTCTTCTCTCCATCTACGACACTCTCTTCTCTAACCTCAAAGTTGAACCTTGCTTTCTTCCATCACTAGTCATGCTATTTTCTTTATTTCTTACTAAAGACCTAACCCTACCACCCTTGAATGATGATGCATGTGTGAGAGAAGAAAGCTAGGGTTAAGAGAGATCTTGAAGAGTTTGAAAACATTGAAGATAAACAAGTAAGTATAAGCATCACTCTTCTTGATTTGATGAATGAAACATGATTTGATGATAGTTAGAGGTTAAATGTTCATAAATTGAGGATGGGTATATGCAAAAATTTGGATGAGAAATGTGGATAAATTCATGTCTTGATTTTTTTTATTATGGGTAATAGATTATAAAATGATATAATGTTAGATTAAATTGAGTAAATGATGTTTAAAGGGTGCTAGAAAAATGTTAGCTGCAACATTTTCCATTGATTATGCATATGTAATTTAGCTATAACTTATTATGTAGATATCCAAATGAGGTGATTATTGATTTGGATTAAATTAGAGACATATGACTACATTTTTCATGAAGACATTATATTCAAATTCTGTCTTTAAGAGTATCAAATTTTGACCTAAAGTTGAGTATGGGGTGAGGAAAAAATGCAAAAAACTGGATACATATTGGGTTTTTATTATGTTTTCTTGATGAATTAAAGTGAATCTATTTAGGTGTTGTTGTGATGAAATAAAATGATTTTAGAGCTAAAGAAAGGGAGCAATGTGGTATCTTGAAATGGGAGGAATTAAGGTGATAGTTAAAAGTGAAATGAAAGTGAAAATGAAATTTAATATTTGTAGGAAGTTGATGATGAATATATACATATGTGTATTTTTTGTTATTAGTGTTCATGATCAATCATGAACTATAATTTGTTTATGGATGATATTGAGCTGAAATGGAGTTAGAATGATGGTAAAATGAGGAGAAATTGAATTAGAAATGATAGACAAGCTTAAGGTAGTGAATGTAGTAAGTAAAGAGCTAGAATCTAGAAAATGTGGTTGCACTTAGATATACTTTGGGGCAAGAGGCATAACTTTTTCTTTTAGAACTCGGATTAGGGTCATTTAGTTATTTTTTTAAATAGGACTTCGAGATCTACAACTTTTATGAAGACCTGGAGAAGATATTTTGATGTTTAGAGGACCAAACTTTCAAGTTTTTGTAAGAGACCCGTAAAGGTCCATTTAACGGACATGGATGTCCGCCTAACGGACATTCACGGGTCAATTGTAAGGCTTAAATGGGACTTGGAATGAAACTAGGATGATGCCTTGATTAAGTTAATAATGTGTGATATGTTTGAAGTGATAATTGGAGTTATAACTTAGTGAATGAATGGATGATATCAAAATACTAAAGACTTGAGTGTAATGAGAATGAAGATGTGCATATGATTATAGTTATGATCCAAAGGAGTTGAGTAATATGTATTAAGTAAATGTGAATGAGAATTGAGTATTATGAGAGCATATAATGCTAGAAAAGAAATGACAAGAAATTGGATTATGACATTAGAAGAACTAAGTGTTCTTGAGGTGTAAGCTTAAGAATAAGCTAGACACATATAAAGGATAAAGATTTAATGGTGAACTTAGAATGACCATGTACAAATGAAGTGTAAACCTAAGTTCAATTATACATATATGAATTATAAAATGAGAAAGAGCATAAGATGTGAATTTAGATAATATACCTGAGATTGTCATTGAGCATGTATTATAGACAACACATATACATATGTGTGTGATTGAGTGTTCATATGATTATGCAATTAACAATGTGTGTAAATGTGTATTGTATGATATTGATACATAGGATAGAATGTTCGCATCCAGATGTTTCCAAATCATGGAAGCTAATGCTAATTTGGAACGTACCGTGAGTCGACTTAAATGGTCTTACTTACTGATTATTCTATTTATATTATGTATTGAATGATTTTACAATGTGAATGTGATTGTTCTAATTTCCAGAAATTGAATATACGAGGAGTTTGATAAATGTGAGAACATTGAAGTTCTCCTTGTATGTGAATTTGAAGAAATATGTGATATATGACTTAATTGTTAAATGTCGGGCCTAGTTCTGAAGGAAAATGTCAATATGCATATGAAGTGATTCTCAACTTAAATGTTGAATGCCAGACTAAGGTGTGATGATATATGAAAGTGACTGATTGATCATGTGATTGATTGAGAATATGAAAATGTGATGCATTTTATTACATGAATGCATGAAACATAAGGGCTGTTGTGATTGGAGTAGCCATCGAAAAAGAGCTTAAAACTCATACTGTGATTAAAACCTTAGGCTTAGTTGTGAATGTACCCGATATCCACTAAGGGATATAGGACATTATCTGATGCAGCTCGGTATCCAGTAAGGGATATGGACTAGATAAAAAGGCACTCGGTCATAACAATAATAATTGAAAGTGAGTCTCATATGCATTGCTTATAAAATCGATATCTATGTTTTAATAGTTTGAATGCTTTCTAAATGTGATTTATGCTTAAGTGAACGTGCAATGTATGTGACTCAATATGATGAATTGATGAACTGTATGTGTTATGTGATTGAGTAAGCCATCGAGGATGGTCACTCACTAAGTTTGCAAAAACTCACCCAAAATTTCCAATATATTTTCAGGCTCAGAAGCGTTACCCTGTTAGTCAAACGGGAATATACCCGCTGCATTCAAGTAAGAGATAAAGGTTAGGATTAGTTCACATCTGCATTTGTATTTTCTTATTTTTGTATCGAATTGAGTTTTTTTCAATCATTGTGTTTGAATAATTCTGTATATAATAACTTTCCCAAGTGGAAAGGTTTGTAAATGAGATTGATCTTGAGTATAATAATAATAAATGTGATTTTGATGTTATGAAATAAAGGAATGGGCCTAATTTGATTATCGAATTCCACATATGCATATGTTATCTTTTTGAAAAAAAATTTGTAATGAGATTTTAATGACTAATTGTGCTAGCATGCTACCCTAGCGGGCCAAGTTCTCGAACATCACTAAGGATGTTGGGTATGTGTCTTGTGAGAATAGGGTGCTACATTATGTGTCCTCAAGCATGCTAGCCATTTATCCTCTTCATAAGCCACCAAATGTCACCTAGTTATTAGTCCATTTGTCACTCATTCATTGCTGCCATTTGTTAATTAATTTCCTTTGCCAAATGTCACTCAATTATCTATGACAAATGTCACTCAATCATAGGCTTAGTCATCCTAATTTTTCATATCAACTCTTGCCACTTGACATTTTTTCCTAATCTAAATATACACTTTAATTCATCAAAATTTCAATTGTAACAATAAATTACAATTTACTAATTATAGTCCATCAAACCAAAAATCAAGACATAATCACACAATCACATCATAATCATTAAAAACCTTTCATACCTCGGAATATGTCAATTAAGTGCATATATTATCTTTGCAATGTGTCCTAATTCATAATTCATGTGTGTATGCTAATGATATGTATGTTATGAGTTCTCAATGATATAGCCATGTGCAATAATCTAAGGTTCTAATCCTCAATATGGAAAATGGACCATTACAAACAATCTAATGAGTAATCAATAAGAAGAATCATATAGTACTGACACCTAGAATAGATTTTTCCCTAGCTTCATCTTATACCTTTGATTCAATTGTTTATAGATTTTATCTTCTGGTCTAAAAAAGTTTTCTGTTGTAATGAATCATAACCTATCGATATATAATTAACTCTCCCTCGATTGATTAACCAATATAACTATATGGTTAAAATATCTAAAAATTCATTACGTTGTTTGAACTTTCACAAAAGATTATCATAATACTGGAAGGTTTATGTAGGTCTACTCTAGTATAATAGTTAATATACATATGTGTCTAAGTTAATCCATATATAAGTTCTTTCAAGAATGTTCAAGTCTAAGCTTTTACTTATATTCGACTTTCATTAAGATCAATATATATAAGTCACAAACATAGAACTCTTTATTTTAAAAATTGAAATCAATTCATCTAAGAATAAGCTAGGGTTTCATCTAATCTAGATATAAAAAAATATGTTACCAGCCACTAATCATCTTTGAAATAACGAAAACAATAATTAAAAGAAAAGAAAACCTCATATAAGGTATTCCTTAAAAATGATCTTAATCTCTTGAAGTGATTTACTTTCTTAAAATGATTTTGATCTTCTTTAAATGTTGAAAAATAGATGCAAGATATGTAATCCAAGGCCTTTTCTTTGTAGAGAACTCTAACCCTAATTATAAGAGAATAAAATATATAAACTAAATTAAACTAAAACCCTAAATTCTTTTTTAGGGTTTTCTCATCTTTTTAAATATCCTTTTTTTTGTTGCAATTGTGTCTTTAGTTGTGTATTGCTTCTTTTAGTTAAGCCACAAAAGATCCCATTTGATCATATATGAGCTTATAACTTAACACCACCCTAACACATAGTTATATGTTAGGTCGTGTTTAAACTTCTAACCAAGTTTTTTTTGTTAAGTGTATAATATGTCATTTCACCATTTATAATGGTAAATTAATGAATTTACTTTTGGTGATATTAGTAACTCAATTATAATTGAGCTAGGCAATAAATGAAACATTAAGTTCAATAGAAGGGAAAAGTGAGCAAAAGAGCCAATTGAATCATCTGAGCAATCAAAGGTCTAAAACTAAGCAAAGTAAAGGATAAATACAATTCAAGAGAGCATTAAGAAAATACAAGTCAAGTGGACCAAGAACATGGAATAATAAAGTCATTTCATAAATAACAAATCAATTTAAGTTTCTTTTAACCCTTTAGCTTGGTTATCTTAATGTTCTGGGGACATAATTTTATATAAACAATACATATTATGTGATTAACAAACATATTTTTCATACTCAAGAAAAATTAAAATTTTAAAGAAAATCTTTTAATCTTCAATCTATTTATTAAGAAAAATTTTAAATTCGTTTATGTATATTTAAGTTAGGTTTTGTCAAAAGATTGGGGTCTACATTTCCAAAACTTAAAATTTTATTTTAGTTGACTGGTTTTTGTTTGTAATGGCTAGTTTTTATTCATTAAAGATAGTTTTTGTTCAACTAAGGAAGTGATTTGCACCTCAATCTTTTACCAAAAAATCTAAGTCCATATTGTTATCTCTGGTACCACGTTATTAAAATAGTACTCATTGCATCCTAATATTAATAAAATAATAACAATTGCACCTTGAAAGTGGTCACAGAGGTAATAATAGTGGCTTATTTAGATCATTTGTCAAACACTGAGGTGAAAATCATACATTTAGTCAATGTGTAAAGAAAATATTTTAAAGATCACATTTGAGCCTAATAGGTCCAAATTGCCAGCCGTGATATGTCTTTGGCTAAATTTATGATTCATATATTAAAAGTTGTCAAAAACTTATCTCAGTTAGGATCTAGGATGTTATCAGTACTATTTTGAAAACATTAAAGTATAATGTGATACCGTAGATAATGTTAGGAACTAACTTAGACTTTTTAAGAAACGTTAGGGGACAATTTGTAAATTTTGCCATTTTTGTTCCTAGTATCTAGTTTAAAACAACTAGTTTTTGTTTCTAGCAAATATTTCATATTCCTAATACACAATTTCAAGGGTTATTGAGTATAAATAAGTCAAAAGTGTGTTGTTAGAAGTATTTTTAGTATAATAGAGAGCTTGTATGAGCTATTCAAAGAAATTAAGTGCATTAATATGTAATTAGCATGAAATAAGCATGAAAATCATTGTTGTAATTTTTTTAGTAGCATTCAGTCGTGGAGATATTGTCTTACATAATTGATTACAAGTTCAATCTATCTTGTACATTGAAATTGAGAGAGATATTGAGAAAGATCAAGAATTCTCACTACTTCCTAGAATCATGAATTCAATTCAATTCAACAAGATCTTTCATGGTTCATTTTAACCATGAAAAAGAGGTATAAGGATTCATTTTCATTTGAGACAAAGAAGAAATTGATTCTGACATTGGTATATTCCTTAATGTAGTTTAAAAAGTAGACATAAATTGAGGACTATTTGACCAAAGTACTAAAAATTGATTTTATGCACTCTCTTCCTTACAATTTTGATGTTTATTATACTTATATAACAGTTTCTTTTATAAATTAAAGAATGGTATGAATAGTAATGCAAGACACAAAGCCTAGAAGCAGGGATAAAATGATCTTTACAAACTATAAACTACAATGCACTACCAAACTTGCGGAAGAGCCATTCACTCATTAGTCCAATAGAAGAAAAGTGGAGCTGTTACACTTCAAATGTTCCATCTAACCCTTACATAACTGTTGTTGTGTTCTTTGCAGTTTCATTTTATCCATTTAGTTATTACATCATTGAATTTGTTTACTTTTTTTTTTTGTCATGCTCACGTGAGAGAAGGCTTAGGATGAATTAAATTTTAATTCTAGAAAATTCAAATGCAAATTTAATATCATAGAACAAATAAGAAAGCCTTTCTTTTTGGTGATTTAATCTATTTCATGTTTTAGGTAATATATTATGCATGTACATTTATATAAGAAAAAAGAATTAGGGAGCTATTATTTCACACACGATAAACCATGCAGACTTCAACGAGGGAGTTTTGTGGAATCCCAAGAGTAGTTGCTGGACGACGGCTAATGGATCGAAGAAATCCATAAATATTATTGATCACAAACCTCTTGAAAAATGAAGACGTGTCTCCTGCCATCACCCTGGTGTTGCCGATAATGTAGGCCATGCCAGCTTCTTGAGCCTCCATGAAAGAACTCACCTCCTCACTCTGATCATCCGACAATTGAAACCTTACTTTTCTCCTCCTAGCTCCACCTCCTAATTCTTCATTATTACCATTCCCCTTATTCCCCACTAACACTGCACCTTTTACCCCTAACAATGACTGATCCGCTACTTCTATTTCGTTGCCGTTGCATTGCCATTTCAAGAACTCGGTCATCTTCTCTACTAATTGGGTTTCAAAACCATAGCTATCACTCGAGTCCTTGTATCCATATCTGTTCATTAACATATAACTATTTAGAGTGAGGAGATGAGGATGCCATTGAAGTTCAAATATAGAGAGGTATAGACTGTTAAAGCGTTGCTGTTTTCATACAAAACAGGAAAATGAGAATTAATTATCGACTGCCCATCGGCAAATTCAGGTGTAGAGTTAACTGAAGTTGATGTTACCAGTGTCACCAAAAGCACGCAACATCTGTAATCTAGACCTGGAGTGAAGGTAAAAGGGAACTTTATATAACATCACACGTTTTGTAAGCGGTTGGAGGCTTGAACTTGAGTGTTAAGAAAAGTGCATATGCAAGACCATCGCAGTTAAAGCTCAGTACTGATGGATCAAAAATTGGAAGGAGTTTGTTGATGGAGTCGTATCTATTATACAACGAGAAGAAGAAAAATGAAAAGCAAGTGATCAATATACTATTACCTCACGGTGCAACGGAACAGAAACAGTCCTGGAGGTTCAATCCTCTGAAAGAGGAAACGCTCACTATCTGGAACTTTTGGGACCATGACAGCCTGAAGGTTGGCAAAGATAAGCACTTGATGTAAAACAGGAAAATTGGTTACGAAATGAACAAACATTTGTGGGATATCACAGGTGAGATTGGTGTAGACGATACATATTCCAGCAACTCTCGTCATTCCCAAGTTTGGTCCAAGATTCAGGAGATTGTCAATGCTAACTTTGTTCTCAGCCTCATATGCCTGTTTTTGTAAAGTTCCGTAATGCCATGAAGACATTAGAGACGAGAGAAACAGAGAGACAGTAAGAGAGAACCATCCGCCATTGTGTACTTTGGCAAGGCATGCAGAGAAGTAGGCCAACTCGACTGAACCAAAACTCAGTACAAATAGTAATGCCATCAGGATGCTTTGCTTCCAGAAAGTGCTAATGATCAAAAACATCAAGAGTGTTGTGATGAGCATTAGTGTGATCACTGCCAGGCCTAAAGATTCACGAAGGGGGGAAAAACGCAAAATGGTTACTTTTAATTCTTTAGTGTCAAAGTAGTAAGGCTAAGGGTGAGAGGAATGAGAATATGAAAATACCGTATGCATTGCTGATCATATCAGTGTCATTAAATCCAATAACAACACCAAGACACAGCGCCAGTAACACCCAGTTCACCTCTGGTATATATATTTGCCCATGTATTTTTCTTGATGTGTGTACTATCTTCACCCGAGGAAAGCAACCCAGTGCTCTACATTGACAGATTATGGAGAAAGTAGCTGAAATTATTGCTTGACTTGCCACCATCGTTGCAAGAGTTGCAATAATAAATACTGGCCAGAATACACCATCTGAAAGAGAAGAACAAAAATAGGAAGCCTAAAATTGTAATGAACTCTGCAGATAAAGGCGTCTCACTACCTAATTTTCAAGACATACCAGGAATAGCCTTGTAAAAGCTATTGTGAAGGTTCTCTTTGTTCTTGGAGAGATAAGCAGCCTCACCCATATAAGACAAAACTAGGCAGGGGTACACAAATGCTACGAAGGCAATCTTCATAAAAAGAACTAAGCAACAATTATGAGACTTTTCATTATTTATACGAACTGATCATAAAGAACAGAAAGAAGATTAGAAAATACCCTGACAGAGAGTTGTGATAAATGACCGATATCAGCAAACATAGCTTCTGCACCTGATCATACAGTATACATAAAAGAAAAGTTCAATTAAGCATAAAAGAAAAGTTCAATTAAGTAAGAAAATAAGAAGCTGCACATTTTTCGTGTATTTGCATCTCAAACACCCACCTGTAACACAGAGAATAATGCCTCCAAGTGAGTTCCATCCATCTTTTCCAGTTTTCTTAAAGAATTGATAGATGTAGTAAGGGGACAAAGCATTGAAGACACGAGGATTCCAATAGAATATGTTGTAAATGCCTACTCCACTAAGACACAGAAGCCATGCTATCATTATTGGAGCAAAGATGAAGCCAACTTTGTGTGTCCCATTGTGCTGAAGTGCAAACAGGATCACCAAGATAATGCATGTAAGAGCTAGAATACAATCTGCCAGGTTTTAACATGTATAGATTCAGAACGGTGAAAGATAAAAGGGAGCCAAAGTATATATATTCAGGATGCTAAGAAAAGGGGGAAGTTAGAAGACTCCAATAGAATGACAATAATAAGAGATTTAAGAATGTCAGAGACTGGTAGTAAATACAAATTTCAGATAAGCAACTATAGATATCACATCTTCTTTCCATTTACGCTCTCTTAAAACAGATGAATGCTAGTACTTACTCTCCGGTAAATTTCTATACTTAACTTGAATCCCACTGACTGCAGATAAAACTGCAAAAGAAACATGTACAATGATGAATAATACAAAATTTCCGTGAGAGCACCTAAATCTATGAACACTTTCCCGCAGTATCGAAATCCGTACCTGTCATTGTTGGTGTCAGAATTCCATCACCAATAAGCAGACTAGTTCCTAGCAAAACAAGGAGCAGCAAAACGATACGAGAACTATTATACCTTTCAAAGACTGTCTTTATGAATAAGCTAGTTCTTGTCTCCTTGATAGATCTATCAGAAGATACAGAGCCATTTTCCAAATTAGAACTCTTCAAAAATCCCATCTTAGAATCTCGGCATAATAACGAGTACAACGCAAAAGTGCCGCCTGTAAAAGATCATCAGCTCCTACATAAAGCATACAAACAATTGTTTCTACATTAAAAAGATGTTTAAACCTGATTAGCTATGAGCACCTTCACCATTGTCATCTGCTCCCAACACAATTATGCCATACTTGCAAAGTGGGATGATCGTCAAAGTCCAGAATACCAAAGAAAGCACACCAAGTATCTCATAATCATCGTCGAAAGTGCCCAAACTCCCAGAAAATGAGCTCTTATAGACAAATATAGGAGCTGCACATATGTCTCCATAAACAATCCCCAAACTCTGGTAGGCAAGAAGAAGAGTCGTTCGGTAAAATTTCTGTCATTAAGAAAAGAAGTGATTAAATCAAACAAAAGATACCACAGCAAGTATAGATATGAACTATTCCTTAAAAAATGTTTTTGCTTTCTAAACAACTATATCAAGACCGAGATAACAGAACATATCATTCCCTGACTTAAACAGACAGAGGAGACCGTAAAATGAGCACCTACCAAGCTAGTTTCTCCTGTGTCCAAGCCAGACTCTTGATCCATTAACAGAACAGAAGTATAGGAAACTAAATGTGGAAGAATAAGTTCTTAATAAGTATGACTGAGAACTTGTAAAGAACTAGATGGATAAGTAGTCTCCTGGAGAGCAAGACATGTACAAATAGGAAACACACAAATGATAAATCAACGAAAACAAAGTAACGAAACTTTCATTCAAGGCGGTTTTCTAGGAAACGAAGAAACTTAATTTATAACAGCTAGCCATAGGTAGTATCTCTATTGAAGAAAAAGACGCAACGAAAGAGGCTGTGAGGGAAAGCTGTTACTGGTCGATAGAATAGAAGTATAGAAGGAAATAGGTCAAATGTTTGATCTTGTAGTAAAACTGTTTGTCTAGCTAACCGCAGGTATTGGTCCGCTGTCCTGTCCTAGGTTGTTGTATCGTATAATGACGACGAAGTATCAATTTATTTATATTTTTATTACTAGTGACAATTTGCTATTTGGTAATATTTTTATTTTTATTTTTAAACAGAACCCAAAAAAAAAAAGATCATGACAAAAAAATAAATGATCCAAAGAAAATTTTAATTTGTTTTGTTCCCAATTAGAGGTTAATTTTGTCATATGAACCATCGACGAAACAAAAAATTCCACATCCGTCCCTTAAAACGTTCACACGCGCTAGAAAAGCATAAGAATAAAAAAGGCATCAAACCAAAAAAAAAAAAAATCTATTTTACCGAAATGAATTATTTAAACTGTTAGACTTCGAGGATTTTGTGATGTATATTTTACTAACACTCACGTACAATGTAGGAGAAGAAAAATGTGAGAACAAGAATGTACATGTTTCATTTAAAAAGATATAAAAATCACATGGAGTGATAACATGTCGTAGAGGTGTGAACGTTACAACCAACCTCATTATGAATTTTTTTTCCAAGTTATTAACCACTTATATGGCCTAAGACAAAATTATATGTTAGGGCCTTCTTCTATGAAAAGAATATGGCTTAGAACATTGGGAGAAACGAACTATGTCATATGTTGAGGTAGAAATAGAACAAGGTTACATGGTCCATGATACGAGTGTGTGTTATACCGTGCTTCTTCCTACTCAAATGAGTTTAATATATAGCCTTGAATATAGATGTATATAATCTTTACCTCTCCCTTCTTTTCACCTTCTCTTATAATATGAAACTTGGTTTTAATGTCTTATTATCCCATTTTGAACTAGACTTCTTCCAAAGATTATAATAGACTTGTTTTCAATGTAATTTTCTTAGTCATGTGCAATGGTTTGAAGAACTAATAGTTGCAGCATACTTAACTTTAGTTTATGATTGAGAAAAAACCTTTTGTTTCTTGGAAATTTTAAGTAAACACACCATCACCAAAATAAAAGGCATAACTTGTCACGTTCTTTGCTTCATTAATGAAACTAGCCCAATGACTATCAACATACCCTATTAATTTGGTTCTCTCTTCCTTTTTAAAGATTAATCTAAAATTTAATGTTCATTTTACATATCTTAAGACTCTCCTAACTACACTGAGATGAACTTTTTTTGGTTCTTGTATAAATCTTGATAACAATCTAGATATGTAGCTATCGAAAAATATAAATTTCCAATTAAGCTTCTATATAAGGTTGCATCATCCTTCTCTTCAACATCTTCTTATAATAATTCAAGTTCACAGTAAGAGGATAATCAACTAGTTTATTCTTTTCCATATTGAATTTCTTAAAGATAGAATCTATGTATGTTGATTTACTAATGAGGATATAATCTTTACCTTACTCAGTCTCCATGTCAAGAAAGTAGTGCACATCTCTAAGATTAGACATCTTAAATTCAACTTCAAGCTTTTGTTTGAATGAAGCCATATAATCTTCATCTCTAGTGATTAGAAAATCATTTACATAGAATGACACATTTTTTCATTAATTTATTTTTAGTCAATAAAAGTAACTTCATTTTCATTCTTTATATCCTTTCTCTTAATAAATAGGGTTTTCTTAACCTTTCCTCTTTCAAAGTTATTCTCAAGTAAAAAGTTACTTAACTT
>JANSVA010436665.1:0-18347 GCA_025504915.1 Erythroxylum reticulatum | reverse complement strand
CGGAGGGATGTGAATGACGTAGATGGGATTTGTACCTCTCTTAAATGAGAGAGATATCATTTGGGCCTCTTGACAAGGATGACTGAAGAAATGTATGACCGTGCTCAAATGAATTAATGAGTCATCAATGTCCTTTGTTATAATCAGTCAACTTAGGGATCAAGAAACTATTATTAATCAAAGGTTGACATGTACCATGCCTTGTGAGTAATCTTGATATTATGTTACAAAAGAACTGAGTTTGTAACCATGGTTACAGGTTAAATCAGATTACCGATCCTCATTTGATTTGAGTAGTCATAATGTCTTGCCAGAGGCCGCTTATGACTTATGGGCCGTGAAGTGTGATCAAGCCCATTGCCAACATCAAATGAGCCTACAGGGTCGCATATAAAGAGTGATGTGATCTGGGCTTATTATCTTAGGCCTAATTTATTAGGCACTGAATAAATATAAGTGCATATATTTATTAGGCTAGATAGAATTAAGTTGTCGGCCTTTTATTATATGAGATATAATATGGTCGAAAACTTATTGGGCTTCCATAATTCTAATGAGTTTAGTATTCTCTTAGGCCTAATTTATTAGGCACTGAATAAATATAAGTGGATATATTTATTAGGCTAGATTGAATTAAGTTGTCGGCCTTTTATTATATGATATATAATATAGTCGAAAACTTATTGGGATTCCATAATTCTAATTTAGGATTATGAGATTCTTGTTCCTAATAGGAATAGGGATTAGGGTTTCTCTATAAATAGAGAACTTATGTCTTATTAGATAAGAGACGCACACCCTAGCCACCAAAAACCTAGTTGTTTGTTCTTCTTCCGAGAGAAAAATTATGCGGCATTCAAAAGGTGTTTTAGAACGTGCTAGCACACATTATCCGCTGCCCAGATTGTTCATCCTTGTGTGGATACCGGTAGAGGACGTTCACGGACTGTAGCATCTACAAATCTGAAAAGCAAATACCAATCCGTGTCAAGAGGTAATTTCGTACATGTTATAATTTTCGGTTATATTTCTTGTTGTGTAGTATGGTCCATTCTGCTGCGTATTGTGAATACCCAGGCCATAGGCGATCTAACAGAATTTACATAGGTGTGACTAGTTAAGTTACCCCATGACTAACATTTAAATTAAATGTTAGTTATGCACGGTGGTGACATACCAAGTCACCACTATGACTAACATTAAGTCACCCCCATGACTAGCACGTAAATTAAATGTCAGTCATGCATAGCAGAGACATACCAAGTCACCACCATGACTAACATTTAACTTAAATATTAGTCCAGTCAACACCATGACTAACATTTAAGGTGGTGACTTATCACCACCACTTTTCTTTTCTTTTTTTCTTTTTAACTTTGTATGTCTCTTTTCATGCAATTTTACGTGACTTTCCCTTCAACCCATATGCAAAATTCACAATAATAATCTAATTAACATTCATGCAATATTAACACCATTTCCACTCAATTTGGATCAAAACATAAAGATATGAAGGAAATTAAAAGCAATAGAAACTAGAAGGTCTAAAGTGAATTTTGTGAAGATTAAAAGGTAGTTCAACACATTTTTTATAGTTTTCTTTTTTCCTTTAGTTTTAAGTTATGTCTTCTATAATCAGAAACCAAATCTTTATAGTACTTGGATATGATGAACCTCAAGATGTACTTTTTAGTGATTTTAATTTAATTTAATTTATTATTTAGTTTCATTAAGAGTCAATTATATGCTCTTTATTGATCTTGAATTGTTTTATGCAGGTATATTGATTCATGTTTGATTTTATTCCTTTGGTATTGAGAAATCCTCTGTATGAATTAGTTTAGCATAATCGGAAAGAGTTACATACGATCCTAGAGATAGGTTTATATAAATATTCTAAGTTAGGGTCAAACTTAATAGAAGAATTCATAAATTAGTTAATAAAATTTAAGAGGTTTTAATTAGAAAGAGATTTTATTAATCAACTTAGGATTAGTTGTTAATAATCTTAAGAAAGATATTAACATAATTGAGTAATTTTTATAGTCTAATGTAATTTAAATTAAACTTATTGTTTAAAGTCTTATTGCATAAAAAGTCCTAGGGAAATTCACGATTTAGTTATTACTATTTTATTGATTATTTCTTTATTCAATCATTGTTTTATTTAGGTAGTTATGTTGATTTGTTTTAGTTTATTGCTTCAAATTTAAATTTGATTAATCCCTATCACCATTATTTCTCAGTTAGATAATGAGAAAATTGTTAATATTAGTTCTTGTAGTCTCTATAAGATTGACCCTTGGTATTTCATAACCTATACTATATAAGTGATATATGCACTTGCCTAGAATGATCTATAAGGTAGGAGATAAAAATCTAGTTTTTAATGTTATTTTTGGGGACTAGGATGTTATAAACTATTAATTTCTATTATTCTAGACATCATTATCTTTTTCATTTATTTTCATTTGATTATTTATTTATTTTTAAGCTCTTTTTCTTAATCTCATGTTTTTGGTTTATTTTTAAGATTTAGATATTTATTATTATAGCTATTAAATATAATGGCAGGATTGAGAGGACTTTATTCTCTGGGGAATATAATATTCTATTACTTATGGTGACATTGGAAGCCTAAAATGAGAGGCATCATAATATATATGTGGAAGCTTAATAGGTATCAACGATGCGTTGTGACATTTGCAGTGGTGCCCACATAATTATTAGGCATCAACCTATACGTGGCATCAACCAATTTGCATAGGGAACAAGCCTCAAAATATCGTTGCTCATAATCTAAGGTGGATCAATAATCTCAACCTTAAATGAAACAATCAAGCTTCACTATTGTTTCTATAATAATAATAGTAAGAGGAGCATCATTGTCTTAAAGAGCTCCTTATGAAAACTATTGTATAACTAAGTCTAAATTCCAATAAACTTTGACAACATATGAATTTCGATTGAATAACTCATGGTGCTTATTTTTAAAGAGCAAATAGGTGTTTTATTCAAATATACAAAGCCAAATTTGAGGGAACAAGTGAATTAGATAACTTTGAGGAATGGAGAGGAGCTAATTATTAGAGAAACAATACAAAAAGCTATTGCTCTAGAAGAGAAAGAGGAAGATAATGAGGACAAGTCAAAGTAAATAGTTATCGAAGACTTATCGGTAATCGTGTTAAGTATGAAGGGCTCATATTTCCTATAATGCAAACTACAAAATTCAATCAAAGATCTAAGGAGTTATATTATTCTTATATTAACAATTTCTTACTAAAAAGGGTATTAGCGAATTTATTTGGCCTTATTATTTTGATACTATGTGTCCTTATTATATTGTAGCATGTGGCTTATTTAGAGGCTAATGAGCCTTTATTTAAAAACCTTGTTGAAGAAAGCTACTAATTATAAATCCAAGTTGAAGAATAGCTTATTAAGAAATTTAGTTAAAATACTCATAAAGAAGTGCTAGTTAGGAGATAACCCAACAATTACGTACTTTTAAGTTGATTGCGTAACCTATATGATTTTCATTAATAATTTAATTTTTTTCAAAATTTTAGTCTTATGGTTCTAATTTTATTACTTGATTTAAGATTTGGAGTTTCACAGGCTATAAAGGTAACATCGCCCCTATGCATTAAAATATAAAATATTTAACCAACACTAGATAAATGTTATTGACATTAGACAAAGCTAAAAATCTTTTACTATTAGAAGAGAACTAGTTATCCTTAAATCCTCTCATTATTTTCATTTTTTCATTATTATCACATGTTTTGTATATTGAGGACAATGTACAACTTAAGTGTGAAGGAGGGATTTAACAGTCATGGTTTTCAATTAGGTTATAAGCAGCTTAATAATGAATAATTCAAGAAATTTTTTAAAAGAAAAATTTTGATCATGTTGATTCATTTTCATTTTTCTTGTGATTTTAATTTGATTTCTAAAGGAAAATAGTTATGTGTTTTGATAATTAAGTTGATTTCAATTTAGTTTATACTTAATTTGCATTATGGTACTTTGTGTATAACTTGTACATATGTTGAGTTAAATGTGAATTATTTTTAAACATTTTTGTTACCCCACATATAAAAATAAAAAAGAAAAGAAATAAAAATTGTTGTGTGAATAAAACACTATAAATAATTTCATTCCATTGTCTTTATGCCAATAAAAAGGTTAAAGTTCAAGAGTGGTGGTAGTAGCCATTTGAGATAGTGACCTAGTTAAGTAACTAAAGGTATTTATAAAAAAGTGTTTACTCTCGCATCAAAAAGTCAGATGACTTTTCAAATAGGCTTTTAAATTCTCCTATGTTGTTTAAATTTAAGTTCTTGTTTTTTTAAAGGGTATGAAAGTTTTTAAAGGTTTAACATTTTTTCTCATGTATGTTCACTTTATGCATTAAGTGGAATGGTGAGAATTATATTAATATTTGAAGAACTATGAAATGAATTGAATTGATTTGTAATTTAATGCAAGTAATTGCAATTACAAAGTTTATTTGAATTGTTTTTATTTTTCATTTTAAAAAACAATTCAATAAACTTTGCAATTGGATGAATAATAGAGAATTTTAATTGATATCTTTGATTTGTTTAATACTTTTTCAAAGTTATTTCTTATCAAGTTGAGAGTACAACTTGACGTAATATATAATCATATACTTGCTTGTTTAAATTTCTAACTTACGTGGTCATATTTGAAGAGATTGATGTGTGTTGATGTGTTAAATGCCCATGTTGTATGCCGTATACATGTTTTCTTCAAATTCAAAAAATGGCCAAGTACAAGACTATATACTTGCTCATGTTCCACCCCTAAACCTAATTTCTAACTATAAAAGTCAAAACGGAAAAGATAGATTAATGATAGGTTTAAGACAAAATTAGACAGACTAAAATGGTAGAAATAACGAAGAACAAGTAAGGAGACATATTTAGAGTGGATTTCCATCTATCTAAAGGAAATTTTGTGAAGAATAAAAGGGATTTCATCTTGTTTAATTTATTTTATGTTTTCTTTGGTTTTGATATTATGTCTTTTATGATTATGAACTAAATATTTATGGTAAGTGGATATGATGAACCCTATGATGGATTTTGTAGTGATTTCATTTTAATTAAATTTGTTTTTATTTTAATTGAGATTCGATTATGTGTTCTTTATTGTTCTTAAATTGATTTATGTTAGTAGATTGATTCCTATTTGATTTCATGAATATGAGATTAACAAATCCTTTGTATAATATATCTAGCATAATCGAAAAGAGTTACTGCAATCCTAGAGATATGTTAACGTAAATCTTACAAATTATAGTCAAAGTTAATAAAAGAATTCATAAGTTAGTCAATGTAATTTTATTTGAAAAATATTTTGAATAATAAACCTAGGATTAGTTGTCCATAAATTTTAGAAAGATATAAGCATAATTAAGGAATTTCTATGGTCCAACAAACTTTAGATTAAATTTAATATTTGGAGTCTTATTTGCATAAGAAGTCCTAAAGGCATTCACAATCTGGGTACCACAATTTTTAAGATTATTTCTTAGTTCAATATTGGTTTTAGTTAGTCAATTGTGTTTATTTGTTTTATTTTACTATTTAAATTTGAATTTGACTAATCACCATCACCATTACTTATTTGTTAGATAATAGGAAAAATGGCTAATACTAGTACTTATAGTCTTTCTGAGATCGAAAGTTGGTACTCTATAACCAATACTATAGAAGCAACATATGCACTTATCTAGAAAGATATATGGGATAAGAGACCAAACATTATTACTGTATTAGTATTTAATTTTTTATATATATAAAGTGTGTATTAAAAGTCAATTCAAGATAATATACAAGTTTTTAATTAAATTTTACATCTTGTATTAGGCTTTCGATTCCTAAAAGCAAACTATAATTTACTAAACCATATAAATTTCATTTTTAACATAATAATTAACAAAGCATAATTCGATTACAATTTAAAATTTTTATTAATCAATAATCCTAAAGTAACAAAATTAACAATAATTTCATGAACTTTTATCTCCAACTCCTTTTGAACTTTGGTTGTTGTAATTGGTCTATTAAGCACATGCAATTGATCGCTATATTGAAAAGTTATATGCAACATCACCTTATTAAAAGGATTCATTCCTCAATCTTCAACTTTAAATAAAAGTTTTTTTAGGATCACAAGAATGAAAGAGAGATTTGGATACTATATATACTTCTTTAATTTTTGTACAGCATCCTCATATGACCTATTATGACTCTATCTTGCTTACATAAAAGTAATATGAACCCATCTATGAATAAGACTTAAAGAACTCATTAACAAGATTGAAATCTTATCTAAAAAAGATAAATCAGATTTTTTAGGAATTGACCTGATAAGCATGAAAATTATTATGCTTTCCCCTTATTATTTAGTCATTTATACCTAATTTGTACTTAAGTATATTCATTATTTTTATATCTTTGTTCAGAATGCAAATGGAAGTATTAATAAAGATAAATGGGCAATAATGGGCACTTTCAATAATGCTACTTAAATTAGACATGAATTTTTCATTTGATCTCTAACTAATATGATTCAAGATGCCATAGAAAGCGAAGGAAGAATATTGAAACTTTTGTATATTGATTTTTGAGTAATTTTAGCAAAACATAGGCTATCACAATATTGTATGCTGGGCTGTGTTCTATATAAGAACATTAGTATAAAAGAAATAATCTTTTACACAGTTATATTAGAGTTTGTGTGATATGATGAAGAGATATAGTGAGATATACTCAAACATGGATGTGTTAAAACTTGTATGATAGTGATGTAGAGTTATAAGAGGAAAAGTCATAGTTAAATATAAAAGGTTAAAGGAGTTGGTTGCCCCTAACTTCAGTCAATAACCTTTGTTTATTGAGTTTTCTAATTTAGATTTTCCTTTCAAATTGAAATCAAGACTAATACATTTATTGCTCATCTTTCATGGTGTTATAGATGAGGATCTATATAAACATTTGAAGGAGTTCCATGTAGTATGCTCTAATATGAAACTATAAGGAATAATAGAAGAACATATTAAGCTAAGAGTTTCATTTTTCTTTTCTTGGGGAGAATATGCTAAATATTCATTGTATTACATTTCATTGGATTCAATTAATTCATGGAATGAGATAAAATGCATATTTTGAGAAATATTTTCCTGCATCTTGAACTATAAATATAAGAAAAAAAATGTGGCATAAGGCAATACAAGGGAAAATCTCTCTATGAGTATTAGGAGCAATTATAGAAAGATTAGTGTAAGCTATCCACATCACTAGATTAATGATACTCCTAATTCAATACTTCTATAAAAAAGATGTTCGAATTCGAAGAGCATTGGTAATCAAAACATCTAGAGCTACCAAAAGTTTGATTCCAAATATGACTAAAATTTCAAAATAGTTAGGTAGAAGATATGCTGCATAAATTAGAAACGTGAATAAGGTACGTATTTCCTCCATTGAACAATAGTTATTTATCCTCACTTATTTTATTAGTAATTAGACTTAAGGATTACATAATAGGTCAAGGTTTATCGGATATGTTTTACATTAGAGCATCCAACTGATATATCTCTAACACTTTAATATCATGCAATTAAGTCAATGTAGTTGAAAATTTTTTAGATTAAAAATGCAATATATTACCTTTAATTTAAATTTAGTTTGGAGGTATCATCCAAATTTAAACTATGGTAATAAGTAAAAAATGCATAATTTTATTTGAATTAAATTCTATCCAAATTTAATTGATGCTTGCGGTCGGGATTCGAGTGTGTTACTATTTTATAACTCATCAAATATGCAATAAGCAGAAAGACTACCAAGAATAGAAATTATCATAGCAACCCCTGCAGTAAGTGATAGAAATAAATTCTACTAAGCGTTAATTCTAGTGTTGAGCCTTTCTATAAGTAAAATGCAATCAAAATATTTAGGCTTTGCATATGAAATAGGAACACCCAAGTATTTAAGAGGAAGCTGATGAATCTGATGTTCAGTAATTCTAAAGAGTTCCTTAGTATTCCTTACTTCTTTTGAGCAATATAAACTACTTTTGTTGACACTCACTTACAAGCTCGACCATTTGGAAAACTGCATAAGAAGTTCCTTCAGTAGCTACAATGATTGTATGTTTACTCCCGAAAGGAGGATTAAATCATTTACAAACATCAAGTGGGTGAGATCGGAAGCCTTACTTTTATTATGATAGAGAAACCTATCATTGGAACCAATTACCTTATTAATGAGTTGAGAGAATCCTTCCATAACTATAGTAAATAGATAAGGAAAGAGAGGGTCCCCTTATTTAATAACTCTAGCACAAGATAGAGGCTTAGTAGGAAACCCATTCACAAGAATACTGATTAAAGTAGTTGTTAAGCACATCATAATCCATTCAATGAAAGAAGTAGGGAACTCTAGAGCTTCCAAGAAAATTTTTATAAAATCCCAATTAACAGTGTTAAAAGATTTAAAGATATCAAAATTCCAATATCAAATTTAATATTTTTTCCAGAATTATATTCCTTCAAAATCTCTAGCATAAGCATTATATTATCCCCTATTGATCTGTCTCGAACAAATGCACTCTGTGTAGGATTAATAATTTAAGATAAAGTAGACCTCAATCTATAAGCAAGGAGTTTGAAAATTACTTTGTAAATTATGTTACAATAAGATATGGGCCTAAAGTCAGCCAAAGTATCCAAATTTAGCTTTTTGGGAGCTAGACATACGTAAGTGTGTTTTATCTTCTTCAACATTTTACAAGAGGACAAGCACTTTATGACTGCTTAGGTAAACAGACTACTAATAATCTCCCAAGTTGTTTTAAAAAATTTAGTAGTGAACCCATCAAGACCTGCAGCTTTAAAAGTATGTAATTTGAATAAGATCTGCTATCTTCCAAGCTAGTAAAAGGAGCATATATAGATTCCTTAAGATCCTACAAAAGGGGACTATCAAAAAGATTTCGAACAGAGTATCATATTAACTTGCACTAGATCCTATAATCTGAAGAAAGAAGGCTTTTATAAGTCTAGATAAAGAAGTTTGGTCAAAGACTTAGTTACCTGAGGGATCTTTAATTGCCACAATCTTATTTCTATTTGTCATTGCAAGTAGAGATGCGTGGAAGAATTTAGTGCTATATTCAACATCCCCTAGCCAATTTATCTGAGCTTTATGTTTTAAGATTGAATTATGCAAATTTAAGGTATCCTGATGATCCTTTAACCTAGCACTTTCGGTCTGATTTAGAATATTATTATGGCAAGATTGATAGCAAGCCTTTTAAGCCTCATAGATGAGTTTATTTGTGACTTTAGTCAGCCTAGGATTATCTTTCAAGAAAGATTTTAGTGAATGTTTAACCCTTCGAAGCATTTACATAAATTGGAAGGACTTATAATCTTCCACATTATACTCCCAATAAAATATTAGCAAATCCACAATCCCATCCTACTAAGTAAGGTCATTAAAGAATCTAAGCGAAGCTCAAGGGTGATTAATAGTATAAAAGTTATGAATGCTAATAAAGGAGTGGCCTGAGAATGTATTTTCTCCAAACATAACATAAGAATGAGGAAATTGAGCCAACCAACATTGGTTTACTGAGGCACGATCAAGCTTTTTCTAAATAAGCTTTGACCTTGTTGTTTGTTAGAACAAGTGAATAGCTTGCCATGGAATCTCACATCCGTAACTTTAGTTTTGTAGAGCAACTATACTAACTCACATCTTGTTGTAGTGTGACATCTCCGACCTCCTTCAACTTCATTATTAGTTAGAATGTAATTGTATTCACTGACTAAAAACTAAGGAATATTGATTGTAGCTACCATAGAATGCAAGGTTTGCCATATACTAGCTCTTTGAAATTGAAAATTGGAAGAACATATTGAGGAAACAACAAATTCTGTAGGCCCCAATCAACTTGCAATTTATATGAATAAGTTTCTCCACTTTTGCAACTACATGGATTGTTCTTTTATTAGATTCAAGAAAGCAAAGGATCCGTCCATTATAATATGAGTCATGATTAGAGATATCTTGCCAATCAACTTCTAAAAGTCTCATAATATAGACCATATAAGTAGGTTTTGATGGTGAAGTAATTCCTTTTAATATCTTGAAGCCATAAAACACCCTGATAATGTTCATTCTATATTCTCTAATAATATTGTTGATTATATTGATTTTATAGTGCATAAGGTGTTTAATATAGATGGTAAGGATGAACTAGAGGTTCCTATTACCAAACATTTTGATTTGGAAGAAAAGGAGAAACAGAAATTGGTGAAGAACTAATGGATATTGTGTCAACTTTACATTATTTGAAACTAATTTTAGGAACATATGATATTTCATTATAAATTTGATTAATTTTTACTAAAAATTATTAGCCTTTATTTTTGTAGACACTTATTTCTAATCTGAAACCCCTACGCACCCATCAATGATAAAGAGCATTGAACCCTCCCATAATATATACCCATTAAAGGAGGCATTGAGTTAACCTAATAATAACAAACAAAGGTATTGCTTAGGATGCAACCTAACATTTAAGCTATCAAACTCATGATCCCCAGATTATTAACTACTTAAATAAGATATTTATTTTCATTTTATTTCAGTTATATATATATATATTAGAGTATTTGTGATGTTTAGTTTTACATTAAAGACGATGTATGGGTAAATGTAGCGGAGGAATTTTTCTAAGACCTATCTAGCTAGAATGTTTTCATTGGATTTGATCCAATGGATTAGATTATCATACATGCTATTACGTTAAAAAAATTGAGAATGAAAGTAGCAACTATTGAATGGTTGAATTAAGTTGAAGTGTGAAATAAGTTAAGGTATAAAATTTAATTAACTTTGGCAATTAAGTTAAAACGGAATTATGAAAATTTTCAATAAATTACTTAACTTGTTGAGCTTTTGATCCATATGAGCTTAAGATATCTAAGTCTATTTGTGTTTTTCTTAATGTGTGATATTCTTATGAAGAAATATCTATAGAACTTATTTTGAACCATTTTGAGACTATATTTATTTATGAATGTACATAACTGGTAAAGTATATCTTTGATTTAACTCTTTAGCCTAAATAACCATCCCAACTTAATATCTAGTTAACTCATTAAGCCTTATACAACCTTTTCTTTCATTAAAGCTTAGTCTTAAACTTGAATATCTTTACGTAACCTTTAGGGTTGGAAGGAAATTTGAATCATTTATATTAAAGTATTTTGTAAAAAAAGGAAGAAGTTAAGTGTGGTGGTGTGCATGGTGAGTAAAGTGGTGCTTTTTTTAAGGTAAATTAGAGATTGTGTTTGGACATTGGGCTTGTATATTCACATTTCAATTTTCATATGTAGAAAAAAATAAAATAAACAAAACATTTAAGTGACATAATAGTAATAGTCTACGTTCTTAATGAGATGATGGATTGAATGAATAGATTGTTGAGTATTTAGATGTGTAATATGGATTATAGGTTCTCACAGTGAAAATTTACCTAATTTACATTTCAAATGCTCTACTATTTTTTTTTAGTTTTAAACCTTTCTATTGTGTCTTTCTTTTATCTTGTTAAATCAATTATGCTTGATCCTAGATATCCTAAGGTATATCTCGAGATGTAATTAAGTAATCCCAGTTGAATTAGTTAACAATGGAATTGCAACCTCTTGATTTGCAAAACTACTCCTAACTATTCAATTAGATTTGAAGTAATCCTAAGGATAATTAACTAACAATTAAGATCTCTCTTTAATTGTTTATTAATTTGATATTTATAGGTCTATTTAGTTATTAACTCTCGTTATGCCCTTAACACATAAAACCTCGATTCAATCTCTCTATTTATTATCAAGTACATACAAGAAATACCACAAAGCAATAATATATATTTCTATTGTATTCAACAAGAATAAAGTTTTACAAAACAATTTAAGAATAATCCTTAATATGTATTTAGAAATCCATAATCATTTCAACATCCAACTAATCCAAATTAACATCCAAGATAATGAAATACAAGAAGAGAAAAGAAAGAAACTAGTTTTATGTCTTGATTTGGAAATTCTAGAAAATTGGAGTTGTCTTGATATTTCCACTTTGATCCCTTTGTTTCTATTGTTCAGCCTCCTTTTTGTGTTTTTCTTTGCCTTAAATACTTTTTAATACTTCTAGGGTGCTTTTTAGGGATTTTGTAGCACCCCACTCTCGCAAAACACGTACTCGATATCTTGAGTGATATCTAAGTATGTACCTCGCAAAGGTGGCATGCTAGAACAGTCATTTAGTTACAGTCATTACAAAATTTTTTCAAAACAACACACACATATGCAAAAAATCAATAAAAAAATTAGGCCCACTTCATTTATAAGCATTTTCAATTACAAGAGTTACAATCATTATACATATCATCAAAATTCTAATAGTCGCTTGCGCCCATTTCATTTACAAACATCACTCGCCACAATTGGTATTACACTTTACAATTTACACACATACATTACACAATAACTGTGGAAATATAATTTAATAATTAAAATCACTAAATACATATCTAGGTGCAAACTGATCCTGACCCTTCACCCATATTTGATTTCAGTGGCTATACTCCAATTAGGCTAACTGGATATTTCCTCTGAACTTGAAAAGCCACTTTGCAATTTTGATGAGTTTTGCGAACTCACTGAGTAGACCATCCTTGATGGCTCACTCAATCACGTAACATATTAATCCATATAATCACATAATTCACATCACTTCATTAATTCATTATGATGAGTCATATAAATTTCATATTCACTTAAACATATATCACGTTCAGAAATCAGTCAAACTATTTAAGTCATACATATCAAATGCATATGCAGTGGTCATAAGTCTCACTTTCAATTATTATTATTGTGACCAAGTTCCTATAACTGTCATGTATTCATTGTGGATACCGGGTTCATTAATAATTGTCCTGTATCTGTTGGGGATACTGGGCTCATTATACATAGTGAACCCTTTGGCTCTTTTACACTTTCTGAGCTTTTAGCTCTTTTTCAATGGCTACTCTAGTCACAATAGCATTTATGATATCATGCATTCATGTAATGAAATACATCAATCACATATAATTAATCAGTCACTTTGTTTCACTTTACACATGTCATCGGACCTTGGTCTGATATTTAAAATTTAAGTTAAGAATCACTTATTTCATTCACATTTTTCTTTAGAACTTTGTTTGGCATTCAATAATCAAGTTAAGTATACACATAGTCAATCCAATTAACATTCAATAAGCACTTCCAATATGATATTCATGCATCAAATGCCTCAGACATTCAATGTCTAGAATCAGTACAATCACATTCGCATCAATTATATCAGTAGTAATTCAATGCAGAAATTTAAAACATAACAAATAATGAAATGAGACCATCTAGGTAAACTCATAGTACCCTCCATATTAGCATTAGCTTGAATGATTTGGAAACTTTTGTATATGGACGTTTATCTTGCACATCAACATTATGCAATACACATATTGCACACACATTAATAATTACACAATGTTATAAATACTCAATCACACATATATATATATATATATGTGTGTGTGTGTTGTGTAAAATGCATGCTCAATGACAATCCTGGGTATATTATCTAAATTCATATCTTAAGCTCATTCTCTTTTCATAATTCATATATGTCTAATTGAACTTAGATTTACACTTCATTTGCACATGATCATTCTAAGTTCACCATTCAATCCTTATCCTTTTATGTGTCTAAGTTAATCTTATATCATAACTCATTTTCTTGTTATTTCTTTTCAAACATTATATGCTCTCATAATACCCAATTATTATTCACATTTAAACGTTCGTACATATTACTCAACTCCTTTGAATCATAACTATAATCATACAACTATCTTCATTCCCATTATACTCATGCCTTTGGCATTTTGATATCATCCATTTATTCAATAAGTTATAACCCCAATTACCACTTAAAACATATCATATTAGTAACTTAATCCAAGAATCATTATAGGTTCAATTCAAACCTCATTTAAGCGTTAATTAAGACCAAATGGCTAGTGAATGTCCGTTAGGCAGACATCCATGTCCGCTGAGCGAACCTTCACAGGTCCCTTACAGAAATGTTACATATTGACTAAAATAGCAAAATATCTTCTCGTTTCTTCATAGAAGTTTTAGAAATCGAAATACTCTTTCTAAAAATACTTAAATGACCTCAATCAGAGTTCTAAAAAAAAAGTTATGCCATTTTCCCTAACATATATCCAATTGCATTCTTATTTTCTAGATTTCAAATTCTTTACTTACTACATTCACTACCTTATGCTTGGTCTATCATTTCTAGTTTAATTTTATCATCATTTCCCTATTATTCTAACTCCATTTCTATAACACCCCATACTAGGGGTTAAAATATTAAGGAAATTCAGTACATTTTATGTTTTGCATATTTGAATATTTGCTTATCTGTGCATAAGCATTTTGGACACATACAATTATTGTGCATGTATTCATGACATTTTCTAGGTATAATTGAGTTATTGAATGTAATTAAAAATGTGATTTGGCCATTTTGGTGTATTTTGGGTATTTTGGAATTTTTGGTGAATTTAAGGAAAGTTATTAAAAATTTGACGTATTTAAGAATAGGCAAAATATTGAAATAAGAGACAAATTATTAATTGACCAATGGATAAATTATGGAGTGACAAATAGATCAATTAATGTGTGACAAGTGGACAAAAATTTAAGTGACAATTGGTAGCCTTACTTAGAGGACACATGTAACACATGCATTGGAAACATGTGTCAAGCCTAAAGAGAGACACCTAGGCATTAGGAAAAAGTTTATGTAGCTCCTTTCCTTGATTCTAGTGAAAACACCATCTTACCTCCTTGCTTTGCCATCACCAAAACCCATTATTCGCTCTCCCCATTTTTGGTATTTTGCTAAAGTATAAACCAAGTAAGTAATAGTGTAAATGATTTCTATTGAGGTTTTAACATTTGTAACTGAATGCATGCATGAATGGTGTATATTTTCATGCTTGTGGAGTGCTTCATATGTAAATGGTGTTGATGCATGTGTGGGTGGTGAAAGAAGAAGCAAATACGGTGATTGATTAACAAGATGAAGGATTATAATCATTGGAATATGATATATGCAGTATTTTACTGAACATACATCTGTATTTAGGACATAACTTGATCTGTGAATATCCAAATTGGATGGAGTCTGATTTATAGTAAACCAGATACATAGAACTACATTTTTCATGAAAGAATAAAATTCAAAATATGTCCTTAAGAGTCTAGAAATTTGGATTTAAGTTAAAATTGGTGTTCTGTCAAGGTATGAAAATAGTCTATGGAGTTTTTAGTATAACTTGCAGGATACTGAACTAAAATGCATGATATTGGTGTCATTAGAATTTCAATACATTGATAAACATTTTATTAGCAGAATATGTTGCCCAAATACCCTATTATCAAGGTCAAAATGGTCATGAAAAACAGACCCGAAATCTGCTTAAGAAAAATCTGGAAAAAAAATTGATAGGTTATGATTGATTTTATGAAAAAACAAATTGGTTTAAGAATGAGTTGAGATGATATGGAAGTGAATGTAAGGGTAATTTTGGTTATGTACAGAATGAATAAACTGAGAAAGTAGTAAAGTGATAAGTGCAAAAAATGTGGTAAACAAAGGTTGAAGATGATGAATAGTGGTGAAAATTTTCTAGTTTGGTATTTGTACTTAATCTTGCATTTTGAGTTGTTTTAGAGTAAGGTGAGTTGGAATGGGAGTAAAAATGTAGAAAATATAAGTTAGAATTGAAGTAGAATGAATAAATCATTAGGAAGAAGAGTGAAAAAGTCTGCAGCTTCGGTGATGATGGAGGAAACTTGAGTTTTTTTAGAGAGAGAAGAGAAGACCAGTTGCACCAAAACCGAACTGTGTTCACTCTTTTAGCCACAACTTTGTCATCTGACCTCTAAATGACTTGATAATTGAGCCAATAGACTCATAATACATTTATTATTTCTCTACATAAAAATTTAGAGTCATCCAAATTGATTTGAAAGAGATTGATTGGATGAAAGTGAGGAAATGTGTTGGAATGTCATGATTTGGAGAATTTTCACTGACCATGCTTTGGTACTATGATTATATCTTGACCTGTAGAGTTTTAAATGAGTTGTTTCTTAATTCATATTACACATGACACAAAGGTCTACAACTTATTTGAAGAAGTTGAATTTTGATTCTATCTCTAAGACTTTCAAAAGTGTCATAGAATTGAGTCTTGGCTTAGGTTGTAGCACTATAAGGGACAGAAATCATGTCTTATTCTCTTAGCTTTGAATTGGTATAAAGTTTGTAATTTTTGGATATTTTTATTGAAAGATATGAGTTGTACAATTTGAAGGTATGATCATGTACTAGCCAAACATCCAAATATACACAGTCTGTGGTATTGTGAGCATAACTCATAGAATACTAAATTAAATTGGATGATCTTGGAGTTATGAGAAACCTAAGACATAGAGGAACAATTGTATAGAAGATAGTGTTACAGAAATATATAATTTTCTTGATGTTATTGATTGTGCAAAGTAGACCCGAATGAAGTACTTCCAGTAAAAACTGGAATAGTAATTGAATGTATGAATTTTGGAACTTTTAAAGTACAATTGACGTTTACATCAGATTAGTAAGAAAATATACCTGAGAATTTGTCATGAACATACATCATACATATTCAATATACATGAATGTGCATAACTGAATTTATAATTGTGCACAATAATGATATGTGTTTGTATTGAATATTTTAGAGGAACCCATCTAGCGACCGATTCTAGATATTACCGGGACGTCGAGGCAATAAGCAATAAGGGAGATTTAGTAAGTAATTTATATGGTTAATTTTGTAAGTAATTTAGATGGTCAAATTTGTTTGTAATTCAATAAGTAAATTTTAGATAGTTCTGCTTTGACTATTTTGTTTGTTATTTGACTTTAATCCATTGAATGATTTACAAAGCTATTAGATTGAAATATTTAAATTTTGGCATGAAACCAATAATTGGCTCATTATGTTAAACGTGAAATGAAATTGTTTGGTTTTAAAACTGTTAAGTCCTAGTCATGTGTAAATAGGCATACCTAGAAGGGTCTGCAGTTACTTCTGTGACACTTCGGTGTCTTCTGTTATCGACACTTCGTTGTCTTCTGTTATTGACACTTCAGTTTCTTCTGATATTGACACTTAGGTGTTGAGACTTCGGTCTCTTTTGAGACACTTTGGTGTTGAGACTTCGGTCTCTTCTGTATAAGTCCCATTACCCACTTCTGTAAATGGATTTAGCAATCTTATAATTTTGTACTCTAATATTAGTTTGATTTTGGCATAAGCTAAATTGTATTATGTTTCTGAAGGGTTTATACCCTCAACAATTCGTTTATTTATAAAACTCTGTTTTGTTCTAAATTTCTGTATCTGTTGTTGACTTATAGTTTAGTTATTACTCACTAAGCTATATGCTTAGCACAATAGATTTTTCCCATGTGGGTTCTGAAAAAGGGACGTAGGAACTGGGACAGGACAACCGCGATGGCTAAAGGAGTCTAATTTTTGTTTTGCTCATATGTATTTTGAGAATTTTTTGGACTTGTATCTAATGTCTATAACTCCTAAATTTTTATTTTGATGGGTTGTGATAACCTTAATTCAGGTTGCTTTCCTAAATTATGATATGCGATGTATGTTTGTTGAGATTCTCGTAATGCATGTATGAAGTGTTTTGTATGTTTTGAAATGTTTCGTGTTCAGTGTGTTCTGTGTGTATGGCAGTTGCAATATCATCCCAGGGGATATATGTGGGTGTTACAATTTCAAATCAATATCATCCAGAAATAGATTATATCCATGATTGATCATGAACACTAAAAACAGAACATATACATATATATACATTCATCATCAACTTTTTACAACCAATACTCAACCTCTAGTTAAATTTTGAAACTCTTAAAGACATAATTTGAATTTGATGTCTTCATGAAAAATATAGTCATAGTCTCTAATATAATATAAATCAAAAATAATTCCATTTGAATAATTACAGGTCAAGTTATGACTAAAATTACAGATGCATAATAAGTGGAAAATGTTGCAGCGAACATTTTTCCAGCACACTTTAAACACCAATATCATTT
>JANSVA010436541.1:0-18359 GCA_025504915.1 Erythroxylum reticulatum | reverse complement strand
TCAAAGAAGAATTTCACTGAGATAGGTTCAACAAACCAGATGATTCAATTTAAGAATGACCAATGAAACAACAAATCCGAAATGAATAAGGAATGAATCAAAAGTGAATATTGGAGTCATGTCCCTAGCGAAGACTCAAGCATGAGGTAGAAAATGCTACTGAGAGTGTATGCATTTTGTTTGAGGTAAAGTATCCAATTATGTGAGTGGATTTTTGGAATTTATGGTAACACTATTGTTAAGGTGAGGAGAACTGGGGTTCACATCATATTATGAGCAAATTTGTATGGGAGGTACAAATTATATCTGATGAATGTGTTACCAACACAGGAATTAAAGTTTGCAAATAAATTGAAATGAGTGAAGAAACTAGTATGAATGAGCAGACATTAGAATAAGTCGATGTGAAATATGAGAAAAATTAAAGAATGGAGAAAATTATTCGAGAGAGATAAGTCAATTGGGAAATTGAAAATAACATGAGATAATATTATCTCATTAGGGAACTAGTGACTTAAGGAATTACGAGAACTAATCAAAGGCATATGGAGTTTTGACAATAATTGTTTGAATTAACAAATGCCCCCGACAGTATTATGATATTGAAGATTAAAGAGATCCAAAGAAAGTTGAGGTAATAATGAAGTGAGAAACTCCAAGGAAACTATAAGAGATTTAGAGTTCTCTAGAACTATATATATATGTATATTGGACACTACCAGAAATTGTTGAGGAGTTTTTAATGATCTTAGCCTTTGTCAGAAATGTCTAGGGAAAAACATGTAAATCGTATGAGCTATTAAATGTAAAGAGAATTTTAAGGAATTATAACACCAATGATAATAGTATCATTGGGAATTGGAGATTATGTAGTATACAATGATGTTTCACACCAGAGATTAGGATGCGATATAATGCAGCAAAATAAAGTGAGTTTGTATGTATAGAGACAAGTAGAGTCTCATGAGTTGAATTATTCAGAATATGATCTAGAACTTGTTGTAATAGTAACTGCCTTGAAAGCTTCGAGACATTATATGTACAATAAAATATTTCGGAATTATGCAGAATATTAAAGTTTGAGGTAATTATAGAGTTTGAAAGAACTGAATATAAGGCTGAGACAATGAATAGATGTTACTTGAAGATTGTAATTGTACAAATGAGCATTTCTTAGCAAGGCTAGTGTTGAAATATAATGTATTGAATAGAAAATTCAATAATGGTGTAGCACAAATTGGGATATTAAGGTTACCAAATCCAATGCAATGAAGAGTATAGAGTGTTGAGTTGAATATGGGGCAAAATGAAGTGTTATTAGTTGCATTGAAATTTAAGATTAGTTTTGCATGAAAGAATCAACAAAGCCTAAATTGAGGATTCAGAATTTATGAATCTTACTAAAAAATTGAAAATTTAATCCAAATTTTGATTTTGAATAAGAAAAATGATACTTTGTGATTGAAATAAGAAGGATGTGTACCCAATAAAAATGATTGAGCAAAGAGACTACTAGAGAAAGCAAGTAACAACCTAAGCTAGACATCCTAGTAAGAATACGCCAAAATAGTATTTTACTGCTAAGGATATAGAAACAAGTGATTGAATGTTTGAGTTACCAACAGTCCTAACTAGATACGCTTAAAGCTTACATTTTGGAGTTAATAGGAATATAAGATCAATGCATAGTTCTAAGTGATATCTTTAGAATATTGTATGAGGCGTAAAACGAAAAAAAGATTTATTCACCGTTACATTGAAATGAAGAGGGCCTAAAAATGGTTAAAGGCCAGAATTAATTCAAGATACTGTTGATGAGTAAAATGAATCAGTAATAGGAATTTATTTGGCCCAAGAAAGCTGAATGAATGTGATGGATCAACATCAAGGTTATGGATTATAGTGAGATGGATATAAAAGTTAAGTGTACTAACACTAAAGAGATATGATATACCAAATGGAAGATGAAACGTCTCTGAGAGTATCACCTTGCCAAGATGTGCCTAGATTGAGTACAAGGTGTGCTCATGTTAGGATAAGGAATAGACTAAGTTCACATTGTATTGGTCCATATGATATTTTTATATTGAGGAAACAGTAGAGAAAGTGTGATATCTGAATTAGTGATTGGAAGTTCGAGTGATCCCATTGACCATAGTTAAATGGAAGAAATTATTCGAGGGATGAAGCAAATTGGGAGATAGAGGAGTATATGAGGAGACAATATCCCCACCTGTTCAAGCAAACAGGTAAGAATTTCGAGGATGAAATTTTTTTATGGAGGGGAGAGTTGTAACATCTCGTTACCTACGGGAGGCTAGAATGGTAAATAAGAGTGATCAATGAGAGCTTAGCAATGCATTTCCATGCTCATACATAATATGGCATACACATACACAAGAATAGTGAATTTTTTGCACATGAAAATAATTGTACATGCATTCATGAATAATTCCGGGTATAATTGGATTGATTTGTGTATCTTTGAAAACTGTGAATTTATTTATATTGGAAATTTTATTGGTTAGTGAAATTATTATATTTTTGAATTTCGGTGAATTTAAGGATATTTTCAGAAATTATGGATTTATTATGGAAAATGGAAATAAGAAACCAAAAGGGTATTGGAAAAATATTGGAGACAATTATAATGTAAGGATAAGAATTATGAGAGTTAAAGGAATCAGTTCAAAAGGGACTTAGTTAGAGCTTAAGCATTAGAAAAGTGACAAGTGTCACTGACTTAGTTAAGCTTTTTATACTTTTGTTAAAGAGTAAGTTGTGTTCTCTGAGAGCTAAAAGACTGAGTATTTTGTCTAAGTTACCTTCTTTGTAACCTCTTCTTCAAGTTTCTTCTAATACACAGAGTTTTTCATCAAATCTCCACTAGAGTAAAATCTTATTTTCTTCTACCCACTACCACTCCTACTTCGTTATTTCTTTCATTTGCCCCAAAGAAAAATGAAACCTACTAACCTCTACAATGACCTATGTGGTTGCATGAGGGATTAGGGTTCATGTGATTTTTGAATATGTTAGAGCTTTAAACAAGTAAGCTTTTTATGGTTCTTTATTTCTGTATAAGATGAAGCATGCATCACGTTAGCTCACTGTTAAATGGTTATGCAATAGTGATATGCATGTTCGCAAAAATTGAGTGAGGAAATTCAGGGTATGCCAGATGTGTTGAGTTTTTGGATTTCATGACCAATATGTTATATGATGGTGTTGAAAGGAATTTGTCTTTGTGTTATAAAAAAAAATCATTTATAAGGGGTATAGGGAGAGTGCAAAAAATCATGAAAAGTTGATATGCATATGCTCTGTTTTTAGGGTTTTTACGTGAAATTTTGGATGTTTATAAAAATGGAGAAAAATAAGTATAGAGTTAAGGAATAAGTATGTGGCGATGTCTAGGAAGGAGAATGAAAGATTTAAAATGGAAGTTGAGAAGAAAAATAGAGAATGTATAAAAAGGATGATTTTCTGATATGTTCTGTTTCTCTTCCCTGTGAACATATATATATATATATATATATGGGTGTGTGGGTATATGAAAATGTGAGTGCTTTAGAGATGACCAAAAGAATGGTTTTAGAGTTAAAGAATAGTTGTGAGATGATGGTCTTAGGTGAGAGAGAGATTGTACAAATGATAGTTAGAGGAAGAGAATTAAGAAAATGTAGAGAATTAAGTGATAGAAAAATGTACAGAAATTGATGAATTACAAAACATGAAGGTGATGAATAACTCATATTTGGTTTATGATGATTTTATGGAATTTAAGCAAAATTTCATATTTAGGGGTATTGTGAATTTGTGGTGAATAAGTTGATTGAAAATGGAGTGGATAAATTAGAAATGAGAACATAAGTGTTGAATTTAGTGAAGAAAGACATTTAGATAAGTTGGTTATGAATGCAGCAAAGAAAAGATAAAGAGAGGTAAAAGTTTGATCTGAACTTCCTTGATTAAACTGTATTGATCTAGGAAGATTTTGATATAATGATCTTCATGAAAGTGGTAGATCTTTCTTTTAGCTTTTTATTGATATAAAGTTTGAAAATTTTTAAGTTATGGATCAAAAATTATGGAGGTTCGAAGAAGGGATGCATGACTTTACGATTTTATACGGGTGAGTCACGATCATGCACATGCACGATCGTGACTCTGAAAGATTAAAGGTGAGAATCGCGAACGTACACATGTACAATTGTGAGTTTGGAATGCTGAGATGCTGATGAACATCCTTTGGTTTTTTGGCTATATCTTCTTCGTCCGACCTCCAAATGACATGCGACTTGAGCCCTTAGATTCATAAGACATTTCTCTACCTCTAAATCAAAAATCATAGCCATCTGAAATAAACTGAGAGAGATTGAATGTAAAAAGTGGGACTGGTGGAGTGAGTGTGCTCTTAAATAGTTCAACCTAATTTTTGTATGTATCTCTCACGACAGTGACTTCTCACACTCACACCCATGAGTCATGCACGCCCATGATTTTTCCTTCTCATCCCCATGAGTGTCAATTAATAGACACTCACATCCTTATTTGTCACATCAAGACACTGTACTCTTCAATTATTAGCTATGACTTGCTATGTATCCGAGAGTAGTTGCAAGCTGAATAGTCTTGCTTCTTTCGATAATAACTTCTTCTCTAGACCTCCAAATGACTTGATTCTTAAGACAACACAATATTATGTCTCTCCACAAAAATTGGCAGCATTACTAATTGATTGGAAAAAAATTTTGATTGAAGGAAAGTGACGGAATCTCTTGGAATATTATGAACTAGTGTTATTTTACTGAACATATTTCGGCATTTTGAATATATCTAGATCTGTAGGGTTCCAAATGAGATGATTTTTCATGTGGATTAAACTAGAGACATAGGCTTACAAATTAAATGCAAATTCGAATTCTGATTCAGCCTCTAAGATGTTCAATTTCTGGATGGAAGTTGTGCATAATATACTGCTTTAGAATGAGAACAGTTTGAAAATGTTTGAAGTATAACTTTCAAATTACTGAACCAAATTGAATGATTGTGGTGTCATTAGAAACTTAAGACAATAGGGAACACTTTTCTGGTAGAAAATGTTACCAAATTACTTCACTTACAAATTAGAATGATCGTTGAAAATTAACCCAAAGGTCTAGAATTTTGGAAGTGATATAGGACTGAAGTGAGAGTTGGATAATTGTTTGGCCTTGTAATGCTTGAATTACATTAATGAGTGAATTGTTGGTATTAAAGTGCTAAACACATGTGTAAAATGAAGATGAAGTGGGTCATTTGATTAAATTTGCGATTTGAAGAAAAGGAGTAAAGTGTATCTAACTTAAATGAATGAGAAATTGATCATAAGAGCAATTAATGCGAGAAAAGAAATGATAAGTGATTGAATTATGAAATGTAAATTAGCATAAGATATGAAATTTGATAATATACCCGAGATTGTCATGAACATGCATTGTACATATTCCATATTGCATAAATGAATGCTTATAATTGTGCAAAGTTATTAATATGAGAGTGCAATATGTATATTGCATAATTTGAAAGTGCAGGATAAACGTCCGCATTTAGACATTTCCAGAACTGGGAAGTCAATGCTAATCTGGAGTGTACTGTGAGTAGACATAGATGGTCTTACCTTATTATTTGTTTTGTTTATGTTATGAGTTAAGTGATTATGAATGATATGTGAATTGATTGTGTGATTCTGGAGAGTGAAGATTTGAGGTTTCTGATGCTTAAATGTAATATTAAAGTGCTAATTGTATGTGAATGTGACAAACTAAATGCTTCATAACATGAATGCATGATCATAAAGTGTTTCTCAACATAAATGTTGAATACCGGACTAAGGTCCGATGATATGTGAAAGTGAATGAGTGATCATATGTGATAAAGGCAGTTGTGACCAGAGTAAAGATAAAGGCAGTTGTGACCAGAGTAGCCATCGAAAAGAGCTTAAAGCTCATAATGTGAAAAGGAGCCTAGAGCTCAGAAAGTGTATAAGAGCTAAAGGCTCACTATATAAAAGGAGCCCAGTATCTCCAATGGCTATGGGATAGTTATCAATGAGCCTGGTATCCACAATGGATACGGGATAGTTTGGGCACTCGGTCACAACAAAGTAACGTGTGGAAAGTGGGCCTCATAAGCATTGCATATGCATGCTATATGTATGTTTTAAATAGTTTGATTGATTTCTGAACGTGATAAGTGTTTGAATGATTGAAGTGATTGTAAATGAAAAGAAGTGGATTATGTGTTATATGATTGAGTGTATCATCGATGATGGTCACTCATTGAGTTCGCAAAACTCACCCAAAATTTGCAATTAATTTTTAAGCTTTGAAGAGTACCCCGTTAGACAAATAGGAGCATACCTACTGCATGCAAGCAAGAGATAGAGGTCGAGATCAGTTTACGTCTACATTTGTTTTCTCAATTTTTTTGTATCCAATTATATGTTCTGAAATTTTTGCAAATTGTATATATAAATATTTCTGTATGCAATAACTTTCCAATATGAAAATGTTGTAAACAAGTTTGATTAATGAGTTTAGTAACACTCTTGAATGAAATCGTTTATGAAAAGAAAAGGCCCAATTGATTATTGATTTCTGCATATGTGTATGTAAAAAAAATTTGTACTGAGTTTTTCGAGAGTCTGACCATTCTAGCATGTCACCCTTGCAGGATTGGCACTCGGACATCACTCAAGATATTGGGTACGTGTCTCGAGAGTGTGGGGTGCTACAACTTAAATATGTAATATTAGAAACTTGAAAAATACATACTACTTATGTATATTTGAAAACAAAAATAATTTTAAATAAATGGAACTCTTAAGTGGGATTTTCCCTTTACCACTAGAATTGTGTCGTGTTTGTTAGAAAACAATCTTAATGTTTGTTTTTCACTTGACCATTTTGGATTCATATTACCACAAAATTTCATGTTTTGCCTATTACATGTAACTGGTGCGGATCCAATAAAGTAATAAACTATTTCATTTGGTGTGAGATCTACCAAATTATTTTGATTTTGATTGTCACTTAGGTTATGCCTTGTGTGAGAATTCGGTCATCTTCATCTTTGGGACCGAAAGATACACCTATTTTAGGTAATCCTTGTCTTCAATTTGGCAATCGTGAGAACCAGTTAAGGTATGCGACTTTAAAAGATCGTCCGATTATGTCGAACAGATTTATTGATCGTGGAGCTATAATTGAATTAGGAATAACAGACCAAGTTAATGAATTGTTGCATAACATAGGATGGGACCAATTTGCTAAATTTAGAAAGAATTCATATGTTGAATTAACTTTATAATTTCTGACAACTTTACATTTGATCTTTAATGAAGATGCATTGTGGTTACTATGATATTTAGATTGATAAAAATGCCGTATGATCTTACTTTAGATGATCTGAATGGTATATTTGGATTTCCACATAGTGGTTTATATGGTGATCACGAAGATTTTAGGCCTAAAGAATTTTGGAATGAAATAACAAACTCAAGAGATGTTTTCTCTCTAAGTAGGTCTAAATCATCTGCTTTAGTGGACTCTAGCCTTCGTTATCTTCATAGATTTTTAATTTCTACGCTATTTGGTAGAGGAGATACCCAAAGTACAGTCTCCCAAACTGAATTGTTTGTGTTGTTGTGTATGGTACATGCTAAACACTTTAATGCTGGTATGTCGTTAAGTATGCATCTAATGGATGTGGCCAAAGCTATCGTTGGTAAAATAGTTATTGGAGCATTTGTCACAAAAATTGCAGAGTCCTTTGGTTTCCTAAATGAGAGAACAACCATACAGTTAGTTTCAGGGATCAATAGCGTAGAGTTGTAGTAGTTGGTAGCTACAAATATAGTTAGACGACAAGGTAATTGATATGTGCTTATTAATGACGATACAACAGAAGCTTCAAGTAGTAAGCATAGTCACGCCGAAGTAGGTGAAGGTACATAAGGGGGTGAGGATATACTAGTTGAAACAATGCGCTCAAACATTACACCTAATTCTATCGAATATCAATCATTGACCAATCAACTAATTGTATTTGAACGACAAACGAATGATAGATTGGAAAAGATTGAGGCTGGTATAACAGAGATAAAAAAAATTTCTAACAAATATGAATCCTCATTCCAAACAACGTCAAAATCCATGTTAGTATTTTATTTCTATCCTTTTCTTTTTATTTTTTTGAATGTTTGTCGTTAAATTGTTTCTAGTTTTTTGTTTGTTTTTATTAATTTCTTATGATGTTGGCTGTGTTTGTTTGTACATTATATGCTTGTTTTCTTGTTTAATAGTTAAAGATGTTTGGTTATTCAATGAACTTGACTAGAATTATAAATGCATAATATGAGTAAATAAATATATTTGCATGCTTAAACTGATTGACTTAGATTTCAATTGAAAGTGTATTAGCTTGTTGTGATAGACAAATGAGACCTTTCTTTGGTGAGAAATTGAGCTTTTTTTAGATATTATATACCACTTTAAATAAAGTATTCATTGCTAAGAGAATTCTTTCATGGTTAAGCAAATCTAGAACTTGCTTGCAAATACTAGTCAAGTTTACATAATCTTATGCAAACATTGATGTGATGAAGGTATTTAGGGTTTATCTTGACAGCTTAAAAAGCCACTGTGATATTATCCATAATGAGCCGCTTTGAGCTTAGACCAAACTTTTTTTTGGGTGAAAGCGTGAAATATTAGCCTTGGCCTTAATTGTTTATCTCTTTTGATAACATCTGCTGTAAGTACAAATTGAGCATTTAAATGGTATAATTAACTGAATGAAATACTTATGGGAGAAGTACAATATATAGTTAGCTTATAAGTTAAGGGTGGGTTGGGTTGTAATAATTTTGATTTTGTTGTACATATTTTTTTCCCTTTTGAATTTATGTTGTTGTCTATTGGCGAAAAAAAGAAATCATATCAAGTCAAAAAAATAGTGAAAAAGGAAAAAAAGAAAAGAAAAAGACAAAACATATAATAAAAAAAGGATGAGAAAAAAATGAAAAGAAAGGGGAGAAGGGAAAAGTAAGGCAAATTGGTAGGGTTAAGTTTGGAATTGAAAAGAAAAATTGTAAGTTTTATATTTTTTTTCATTTTTATCATTTTAAATGCTCAATTAGTCTTATGGTTTAAAGCCTGGTTAAATCTTTTTCCGTACCTTTACCTCGGCCTCATTATAACCAAAATAAAGACCTTTGGATTAATATTTATGTTGGATATTTAGTAGTGAAGATTGGATTTGTTAGCAAGGTTATAGTTGATGATTATCATGAAATAAATAATGACTAAATATTTATGACCTTTGAATGCTCGAGAGAATGAAAAGTAGAGTGAGCGTCTATCACATTTGCTAATAGTCTTTTGGTTGGCGTACTTGTTAATTTTGGTTAAGCATGTAAAAAATAGTTTGTTCACGAATTATTATGAGTTTTAAATTCTTAGGTTGAATTGGAAATTGAATTTATCTTTTAACATTTTTAATTATTAAATGAGAAAAGAATTGATTGTTATTATTAATTTGTTTTTTTGTGTTTGTCTTTTTTATTGTTTTGTGTTTTCAGCTTTGGTTGAGTACAATTATAGTTTAAGTATTGAGGTATTGTTGTGGGGATTTCCATTTGGGAATTGAACCGGTTTGATATGGTCATGCAACTAACAGTTTTTTAACCTTTTGATTCTGTTGTTGGTGCTCTTTCTTAATGTGATTGTGTCTGTGAAGTTGAACAGGAAATCAACGTGTGAAGTGTGTACTTTTCGTTTGGAAATTTGGGATGTAATTGGTTTTTGGATGGCATTTTTATGGGCTCGGATTTTATTCGATAAGATGTTAATGGGAATTCGGCAGAGTTTGGTTGAGGTTGTGTGCCTTTTACCTTTAGGTATGTTTAATTAATATTAATTATTAGTCGGTAATTCTAGCTAAATCCATCTTCAGTAGTCACCAAGATTTTTATGGACAGCTTAGGTAATGCATAAAATCATCAATAAACAATAATGACATGCATGGCTGTGACTTAACAAGTCACAGCTGTGTATGTTATTTCATATTCATCAGTGCTAATGGGTGTAACTTATTATTTGTTTATAATCTCATGTACACAAATAAATAATAATAACACGTGTCAATTATTTAGTCATAACCATGCATGCAATAATATATGGCTAATAATATTAATAATAAATTATCACATAACTAAGAACTAATTAATAATAATGAATAAAAATATGTAATAATTTATAATATCATTTAAAAATAAACAATAATATATAACAAGGAACAATACCATAATCAACAATCAAATGATAATAAATAAATAATAATTATTAAATATATGCAGAATAACTTAGATTTTAATAAATTAATAAATTATATTTTAATTGAATAATTAATTAATTATATTCATTCATGTCATCCTGCTTACATCGCTTGCACATAGTTTCAAAAGTAAATAAATGTACTTGTTAACAAATTTGAAATATTTACCTTTTTAATATATTACGTAATTCAACCATTTGCTTAATTTGAATATGCTCTTTGGTATTCTCCTTCTTTTGTGTCAAGACACTTTCGTGTGCATTTGATGAATCTAACATTTGTGAATACAGAATAACATATTTCTAATAATACTTGATGGTGTGCCGAGTGGTGCACTGATATCGTTTTTCAACCATACAAGGAACATGTTAGATTTTCATTTTAGAGATGGCGATGAAGGTTAGTTTCCGATATGCTAAAATGTGCTATTATTTTTGGTGGGGTTTACGTTATAATAGTTTCATGATAATCAGCTTGTTTTGCTGAAATTTTCTTTTGAAAATTTACATATCACTTATGATATAATGCTCAAAGAAATTGCAATTTCTATCTTTGTTAAGGTTTTGACTCTTTAAAAAAAAAAAAAAGAAGTTTTGATTCTCACAAATAAGTAGAGGAGCTTCTGGTAGGAATTTCTTCATGGTTATATGTATTAATTCGATAAAAATAAGCAGTTGGTGATTTTTATAGTTAAAAAAAAATCAGAATTCACAGTACTTTATCGTGAAATATCAGACAACTTACTTAATAAACATGTGATAGGAATTGAAATGCAAGAGAAAATGGGTTTTTTTTTTTTTATATATGCCAAAATTGGTATGAATTTAAAAATTAACTAATTTACAAACGTGGATGAGTTTAATATAAAGAAAATTTTCTGGTTGCATAACTAAGAGATAGTTATAAACCAAAGTCACAAAATGGTTGTGACGGTTGTGAATTAACAACAAAAAAATCATTAAAAGAATTGTCAATTATGAGCCAAGTCACAAAATGTCAACGATGCTGGTCAATTAACAAGAAAAAACTACCATGCACGTATACACAATTTTGAAGTTCAAGAAAAGAGGAAATTAAAGCATAAAAGTTAGGAAAGTTACATGCATATGTTGCTTGACAAACTATAAAAAAAGTCTATGACAATTTGGGTTTTTTGTTGCTGTCCTCAACAGCTAAGTCTGAGGCTACTGTCTTATCAAATTCGCTGAATCTCTTATGAACAAATTATCGTACACTTAAAGAAGAACCAACAATATCTTTTTAAAAAATTAAAATATATAAAGGATAGAGTATAAAGCGAACAAATTTTTTTGATAAAAATTTTGTGTAAATAAATAATAGATGGTAACATAATTCAAAAAAAACAATAAATGATGTAGTTTGATAACGAAAAAAATGCAAAAAAATTATTGAATAAATAGTGATAAAAACCTGAAATAGATGTATTTGTAATCTCAGAATTGTTATTTGGACGATCAGTTGAAACGTCACCTTTTGTAATTCATCACCATCAGTTTCACGGTAATATATAACAGTGAACCGTTGTCTTCCATCTGGTGATTGCATGTGAACAGGTTTGATATGAAGAAGAAATGTCTTGGTTTTCAATTTTGCGTGTACCTTTTCTGGAGGAAGTTTGATGCTCTTGTTATGGAAAGATAAAAACGTAGAGCATCAGTCATATGATAAACATATCATAATTATTGTAATATACTTGTATTTGTAGTAAGAAAAAAAAATAACCTGGTGATAAAATTGCATAGCTTCAGTTGCAGTGAAATTCAAGAGGTTTTCACCAAGTTCGCCAAAAATAAAAGCTGTGATAGTTCATGTTTTGTCAGTTAAATCAACATCATAGCGGCATCTAAATTTCCAAACAAAAAGTTAATAAGGATATGTGTGTTAATTGGATATAATAATTAATTTACTAAAAAGTTTGTTACAAATGAAAAAATAGAGGAAAATAAAAAAAATGCATAACGAGAGTGACACATTAGATACTCCTGTGAGAAGGTCTAACGGGTGTGACTTAACATGTCATACTCGTGATATTATTGTCATGGGTACGACTTAACATGTCACACTCGTGACATATTGAAGGTTTTCACGGATGTGACTTAATGTGTCACACCCATGACACTCAAGTTAGAAAATATAATAATTCCCCAATTTTCTCAATGAATACGCTACATCAGAAGAAAACATAAAAAATTGAAAAGAAAAAAGTGAACAACAAATGCCTGGGTTCAGCTAGCAGTTTCTCCTTGCAAGAATTACAAGTGAATGTAATCCCATATGTAGCTATCATTGAGCGAAAACATTTTTTACAAGCCATATACCAGTGACTTTTGTAAAATGTGTTGAAAGGAAATTTTAGCTTTAATTCATACTATCTGCAAATACATAAATAAAATTTTATTAGAAACATTAATCTCGGATAAGCAATTTGTGATGCAGAAAGGTTATAGAAGAATATCATATGTATTTACCTTACTAGTGGAATTCAAGAAAATAATTTGACTAATTTTTTGATCTGATCCGAAAGAAACTTCAAGATTATACCTCAGGTAAGCTTGCTAGTTAATAACGTTTTTAAGATCCTTATTGTTTTGTTGTGCCCTAAAAAATGATTGTTATAAATATAAAAGCATTTAAATATTATATAATTTGTATATAATTTTTTTCCATTTTTATAGCAGAGAAACAAAACGTGACATTACCAATTTTTTAGATCTGTAGCTTCATGTATTGGTGGATCAAGCAAAATGGCAGAATCAAACCAAGTGGATAATGCAACAACTAAAATATTTTAATTGTAAGTTTAGAATAAAATAAAAGCATAAATAACAGAAAAATGTAAAAGTCTGATGATGGAAAAAACAAATTTACCATTATAAAAGTTGACTTTTAGCCTGCGGTAGACAATTATGAGATAAGTATGTAATGAGTTGACCCTCATTAGCAACAAAACATTCCATATTGATAGTATAACATTTTGTTGCCTAATATGAAAATAGAAAAAGTGAGGAAAAATAGTTTGTCTCAAGTTTTAAGACGTGTAAAGAATAATAGAGAATGTAACGTACTGTTTGTTGGCAAGAACGAATTTCTAGATAGTTGAAAGCTTGCCATCTCTATTGATTTGATTTTGATCCAAGACTTCAATAACGACACCCAAAATATCTATCACATGTTAAAGATAAATATAATTATATATAATACTTAAAGAAGTCAAAGTTGCAGAAAGAAACAGATGAGGGATCTCACTAATTGATTCTTCCTTCTCGTTCTTGTAGTTGATAAGATAGATAAAACATGTATAGTTCAATTTCATAGGGGTGATGTTGTCATCATCTGATACATGTTCAACAACAGTCTGACTTGTAATTATCCATTGAATTTTTAAGTCTTTAGTTTGTTACTAAAGTGGAATTGACTTCATAATAGCGTTACTATGATATATTTCTTATACGGCTGCAAAATATGGCTCATTCGTTGGATATCATTGTTGAAGATTATAGCTTCAACTTGTGATCCTTGTCAATAACAAACAAATAGTTAATAATTAAGTTTTTTAAAAGGAAGAATTTAAAGGGAAAAAAGTATATTTGTTATACCTCATAATAAAAAAAGATGAATTTTTGTCTCTTCGATGGCATGCCTGGTGATGTAATAATATCTTGTTTTTCTTGGATAGTAATTTCACACGACCACCATTGAGTACCAGATAAAATATCCTTGATCAATAAACACTTTTCCATCCTCTAAAATATTATTCAGCACAATAATCAACAAAAATAAATGTCATTAAAATAAATAAACTTGTACCAAACAATTCATATACCTTGTGATAATTTAATACTTTATAATTTGACTAATTGGAAAATTTCATGGAATACAATATTTCTTGTTTTTGATAAAGTTTTGAATACTTAAAAGTTCTTGGAATAATGAGAACTTTAACTGATTCAGGAGTTCGAGCTCTTGCTAAAGCCATATATAATTATCCATGTAAGAAAACAGGCTGACAGTGATAAATCCCAACATAGTCAAGCGTTTAACCTTGAGATTTATTTGTGGTCATGGCAAAACATAGACGAACAGGGAATTGTGTTATGACAAAAGGTATTCCATTCTTTTCATTTTCTGAAGATTGCAAAGGAATTTTAGGTATAAAAACTAATTTTCCTTTGTGAGGTCCAAAGACAATTTATGTAGAATTGTATGAGAAATTGTATGATCTTTTAATTGCCTACATATCAACGTTGTCCCATTGCATAGTCCCTCAGTTAAATTTCTTAAGAGCATAATTAAAGAACCTTCTCTGAACAATAGTTTGTGCGGAGTTAGACCTTTAGAATTTAAAGAATTGAGAAAATCTTCATAATTTGCTTGATGCACTTGGTCAACTGTTTTTCAAAACTCATGTATGAATGCAAATTTCTTGACAATTGTTGATCATTATGTCGTTGATTTCATCAACGCTGTTGTTTATGGGGCACAGTACACATCTATTTATCATCTGATATAGTTCGGATGAATACAAGCTTAGGTCAGGGAAGATGTTTTCAAGTAACCCGGTGAAGGCAATGGTGCATAAGAAACATGTATTTTTAATTTTTGTTTAAAGAAATTTGAGAATTAAATAAAACAGAAAAAAGTAACCTATTAAGAGATTCATCCTTGTTATGGTAAGGAATAACAAGTTGTTAGGGAAAGGAAATTTGATCTTACTCGTCGACTGGTTCTGTCCCTTCTCCTACTCGTAATAAAAATTCACAAAAAACTGGATTTGACATAGCTTTATTGTTAAAGAGAATTTACGCATGTTTGGTCAAAGATGCGAATTTAGAACACTTGAATTAATTAGTTGTTATCTTATGGCTTGGTCAATAATTGGCAAAGTCTGATGAAAATCACCACCAAATATAACAATCTTTCCTCCAAAAGTCTGATTTAAGTCTATAATATCTTGAAGTAAGTCGTGAAATGCTTCAACGGCTTCTCATTTTGCCATTGAAACCTAGTCCTATAAGATAAGACTAGATTCAAATATCAATTTTGCAATATTGCTCTGCTTAGTTGACAAACTTTCTTTTTTGAAAAATCAAGTGGGATGTTAAATCTTGAGTGACTAGTGCTGCCACCAAGAAGGATTGATGATGCGACACCTGATGTAGCAACAACAATTGCAAAATGACCTTGTGACCGTAAAATTGCAAGAAGAGCTCGATATAACAAAATCTTCCCAGTTCCACTGGGACCATCAATTAAAAAACTTCCACCACTTAAAGCCAAAATTGAATGCATAATCAAATCAAATGTGTACTTTTGCTCGTCATTCAACCTTAAATGTAACAATAAGTTTTCTGGATTAACCTATATATTCTTCTCACTTTGTATTTCTTTACTAACATGCTGATGATAGGCAACATCAAACCGATAATCAACAAAATGATAATCGTTTAAGCTTTTTCCCGTTTGTTTAAGTGATTTATTAATATCTTCAAGGGCCATCCTTGTAACATCTTTAGATCTATATGCATTATAGGATGAAGCATGTTGGTAATCAGATCAAAGATCATCTCTGAATGTTTCCCAAAGCTGTTTAGGGTTTGCCTGTAAGTAATAGAAGAGAAGTGTAACAAATAAAAGTCTAAGTGAAGCTGGCATTTGAAATAAAACAACTTCCTTAAGATTTTGTTGTATGTAAAAATTGGATGCTAGCAATCCTAACTTTAGTGCATCCTCCCTAAAACAACTTGTTTTTTCTCCATTAACAGTTAACAAGTCATCAAATGATGTTGATCCTTTAACATGTGTGAGTAATAACCTCAAGTAATACCTCTCTCCTTCTTTAGGGTCAACAATAACCAATCTTCCTATCACTTTCTTTTGACTTCTTTCTAACCATGTTTTAGTTTTTTGATTCCAAACAAAATATTCCAGAAAATCTCTATACAAAAATTTCATGATTTCTGCCTTTTTATTTGTCAAATTCATCTTGAAAAATTCAATCAGCATTGTTTTGGAGAAGTCAATTCTTCTTAACAAATAAAACAGATTTGTATTTTTATCAAATGAAATAAACTGTTGGTCTGGAAGATGAACATGGAGTATATAAACTGATGGATTAATCTTTGCTATTTGAAATTCATATAATTCTCAAAAAGCTTCAGGAGGTGAAATCCAATGACCTTCTTGGAAATTATTAATTTTGTCAATATCAGTATTGGTTTCTTGATTGACAATGCTAAAAATAACAAGATCATGGCCCTTGAAGACATATTTGTTTAAGTATTTTATAAGTTTCACAGTGTAACTTATTTCAACACTTACGTGATAATCAACAAGTAGCAAGAGGTACATATTGTAGGGAACCACTCATCTATTATCAACCTCATGTCTACAAATCTTGACCTTTTGTCCATCATCTCTTTGTCTGTAGAATGGATAACTGTCTTCACCATGAACAATAAAGGGAGCAAAATTTTTAGGATAATGGTTCTTGCACACATAATTTCTCACGCAAGGGAAATCTTTATTAATAAGACCACAGGTACCATGAATCATATGTTTAATGACAACATAATATAATCTTGAGTTTTGATAAGGACCTGGGATTTTAGCGGATATGATCTAGTCGTAAGAATCTAGATGTAATAATTTCGAATGTGGCTTAAGTATCAGTAGTAAATGAGCATGAGGGAATCCACGCTTCTGAAACTCAATAACATAAACACATGCAGCCACATCTGTAAAGATTTGTTTCTTTATTAGCTCATTTTTAAGAATTTCAATTTTAGCTTTGAAAACTCTAGCCAATAAATACGACCTATCTTGTGGTTTCTTATGAAACTTAAGATTATCTTGAATCTCTTTCCACATAGGGTTACAAGTAATGGTGAGGAAAATATCTGGTTTACCATTCTTTTGCACTAGAACCATTGCATCAAGATAACGTCGTTTCATGTCCCTTGGACTACCAATAAATGAAGCTAGAAGCACAACTTGACGGCCAATTTTAGAACCTTCTGTTTGACCCGCAGTAATACTGTCTAAAACACCTTATAGTATCTTTGTCCTTATCTCATTCTGTCTTTTTCTATGGAAATCAAGTCTAGATGTTTCGATCTTTATGTAAGCTACCACAAGAAATTGTTGTAGTATGTTTGAGGCCTCGCAAGTACGGGTCACGCAAGTAAATAGGGAAGTATGATTATTAATCCACAGGGAGTTACTGAACAATTACTAGGCCAAAATCATTCAATTATTTGGGCTGATCACTCAATTGATTATTGAGAAATTAATTAATAAGCAAATTGTTAAATCTAATCCTAAAGCAAAACAGAATAATCACATAGCTTATGTAGTATAAGTCTGTAAGGAATAAATCATATATGTAAAAGGCAAGTTTCAAATCTGGTTTCTTGATCAACTTCTAATTATTCTCTCACTACAACAAAAACGACATACAATAACAGGTGATAAGTGCTATTAAATATGAATGGTAACACTGATGAGTATGCTGTGACAGCCCATGTTACTAAAGATATGATGCTTTAGTAACAGTTTTGACAAGTTATTGTCGAGTTTAATATGACATTTATTAATAGCTATAAATGTGTTTATATTACATTTTATAAATGCTATAAATTAGTTATTTGTAAAATTTTTAAAATGTTATATATTAACTTTTTTAATATCCTTAAATTGTTGTAGATATGTATTTTGTAACATTTTTGAAATATTAAAAGTGATTTTTTCATAACATTGTTTAAATGTCATTAATGAGTTTATTATAGCAATTATTAATAGTTATAAATGATTTTATGTTACATTTTATAAATGTTATTAATTAACTATTTATAATATTTTTCAACTGTTACAGATTAGCTTTTTACAACATTATTAAAGGGTTATAAACATGAATTTTGTAACATTTTAAAAATATTATAGATAATTTTTCCATGACATTG